>JASDQU010753215.1:5036-28673 GCA_032191745.1 Picea mariana | reverse complement strand
ATTGTGTTCCCTCGCAAGTAGAAGTTTCATTCACTCTCCTTCTACTATTTGATAAGAATGTGTGAATAACAAGTTATGATATGAAACTAGGATGTACAAGTTACCTCTAGGCATCATTATGCAGACCTTAAAGATTTTGTAAACTCCCATAATATTTTAAAGATTATCCTTATGAGAAATTGTTATTATTAATAGTTAGAAATCTATATGTAATAAGAAGAAGAAATGGCCTAAGTTGTTTTGGTTTTTGATGTTACATCAATATTATCTTCATCTCATTTCATTTATTTGAAAAGAAACATGAAAAGATGCTACATTTATCTAGGAATAAGTTAACTAACATGAAACTTTTACTCTATCCTATCTAAGAACAAGAAACCATATTTCACATGTAAGAATATTTCCAATGTAACCATGTCTGTAACAGGTGTAGAAATACATTCATACTTGAGTTTGAAAGATAAGCTTTAATGTATACGAGAGTATGAAGAACCATCTACTTTGATGATGATGTGAAGAGTTGTTGAAGAAGAGAGTGGTGGTTCAATCTAGTTTTCATCTCGAACCAAGGTTCAATATAGTCATGATGTTCTTGGTTCACTTGTTTGTTTAGACCACTCTGCATGTCTCCCTCTATCATGCCTTGTGGATCATGTTATTTTGAATAATTGGTCTTGTCGGTGCATGGAGGATATTCTGAAAGGCATATCAAAAATTCCTCGATCTCAGGTTCTAATGGTGGCTCTCCATTGAATGTGGTACATGATTCTTTAGTCTCTCTTATAGGTTGGAAAATATGATTACAAAAGGATTCTATATCTTCTTGTGGATTTATCTCATGGAACTCTTGTTCTTATATCACTTTTGGAGAGTCATATAAGTTCTTGACTACTGTCAAGATTTTCTCTTCCTGAGAGGTAGAGATTTCAGCTGCTTCTAGGATTTGAGAAAGTTCTTCCAAACTCTTGATCATGTTTGAGTTATTATCGTTGGTTGGTGGGTCTTGTTTAACACATGGATTAGTGTACAGGGGGGGGTTCTTACAATGCCCAAAAACTTTTAAAAATCCTAAAGAAATAAAAAGAAGCAAATATAAGAAAATCAATCATATACTCGAAGCGCCACCATGCTACTAAGACCATGTTTTCACCAAGTTATTTGTTCACACAAGTTATCTTCTCTTCTCATATATAAAAAAAATGGCTAATGCTAATTAAATAAAAAATTTAACTATTGAAATGAACACAAAAACCTAAATTTGGAGCGACCCCACCAAAGTGGATGCACAGGTTGTTTCCTCTCGTATTATTGTCTTATCTTTTTCCTTAGTTCGTCCTTAAAACCAAACCACACTTTGCATAAAAAGAAACACATTTGCATGAAAAGAAACACACTTGCATGAAAGGAACAGTCAATGCTTAGGAGAAATAAAAGAAACCTACCTATGCTCTAATTCCTTTATCACCTCCTTGGAAACAATGCCAAAAATGTGGGGATAAATATATGCACTATTCATCCCCAACATTAAATTATCAACCAAGGATTCGTAGACTTAGAGGCACAAGCACAGGAAATGCAGGATTGTGACCTATCCTAGTCTAATATCTAATGTCAGAAAACACACTTCAAAATGGAATGAATGAAAGCAAGACAAGCACAAATGAAATTTAACACCACAAGATGTATCTTAACACTGGATCGCAAGATCATGTCTCCTGATTTAGATCTTGATCTTCAATGTCTTGTTTCTATAGTGGTTAGCTAAGCTATGAGAAAACTAAATCAAAACAAACTAGATTAAAAAGACAATGAAGGCAATCTGAAAATGACTTGTAAACAAATGAAACTAAAACTCCAAGACAATTCTTCAAATGGATACAACAACAATAATGAAATCTACCTAATAGAACAATGGATCTATTGAATGAACAAAAATATGTAACAATGATATATATGAAGAGGAATAGATGGAAGGAAATGCACTCTGTGTTTTCCGTGTTCAATGAATTACAGATGTGATAAAATATACTAATCAATTCCAAGAACAAAATTTCAGAGTGAAAGTAGAGGAATATAAGAGGAATGGATTGAAGTATTTGTGTATCTTATAATATTGGACTAATGAGAACAGTTCAAAAAGACTTATTGAGAGATAAAATAGAAATTATCTACCTTTGTAACCAATCTCGAAACAACTCAGATCTGGGTGCAATTGATTAGAGAGGGTTTATGTTTATGGATGTAATGTTGGGTATGATGGGATTGAGTTCTTGTGAATATATGTTGAGGTATGGTTTAATCGATTTGTATGAAGAAAATTGAGGCATGATTATGAGAGGGAATGTTTTTGTTTTGTTTTTAGTTTTATTTGTTCTATAAACACACAAAAGAAACATGTATTAGAAACTAACGAAATTGTTGTCAACTAATAGAAGCTTACCAACATTAAAAAGGGTGATGTTGGGAGAATATGTAAGGTGACTCAAAGGCTGAATTCATGGAAAGGTAGATCTAGAATGAAGGTGCACTAATTGAGGATGGAATATCAATGAGATAGCAGCGAATTGGAAGAGGGAATCATGGTCAAAGTGTAGTGACTTTGGAAAAAG
The DNA here is from genome assembly GCA_032191745.1 of Picea mariana. Taxonomy (NCBI): domain Eukaryota; kingdom Viridiplantae; phylum Streptophyta; class Pinopsida; order Pinales; family Pinaceae; genus Picea; species Picea mariana. The sequence goes on along the minus strand of JASDQU010753215.1, from coordinate 26,064 downwards.
GCATGGTTGTAAGTTTCAATGACAATTTGGGAAATGCAATTAGTAAAAACAAAATATTTAGAACATAGATATGAAACCCAATTTGAAAGTATGTAGGGACACAATTTGGGTTGATCTTGAACATATACTCATACTCTGTGATCAAATTGCACAATCGGTGGATCATATTGTTGGTAATAAGTGTGTTAGAACATAATAAACATAAAACAGAGAAGCAAAAGAAGTAAGTGATAAATGCAATGGCAGAGATGGAACAATATTTCATACAATTGAAGAATTAATCAGGAGTATTTAATGAACTTGAATTTATAAAACTAAATCAAATTGCAATCACAAAAAGGATGAATTGAAATAAAAGTGTAAGTAAGTTGGAAATGCAATTAACCAAATCCTAATTACTATGAAAATTAAATAATAAACAAGACCAACACATACCAGGTTGAGGGGGGCCTGCCTCACCTAGCATGTGTTACTAGAGAGGCTCATAAAACCAAGGAGTAATCACACACAATGAATCAAAACATCAACACTTCCTTATTCAACTCAAATTCATAAATTTACAATACCTTTCTTTTGAATCCAAATCTCCCCATATGAAAACATACTAACATAATGATGATAACAATGAGTGACCTATCAGTCCTTTGATCCTTATTTATACATGAAACCATCTGGGGATTGGATAAAACCAAATCCTGAACTCAGAAAATGATTTTGACAGTTTTAGAGCAAATCACAAAAATCTAGGTTTGATTGTAATTTGGGAAGATTGGTGTTAACGACCCAACCATAACTCTTAAAATGTTTTGAATTTTGAAAAACCATGTTTTTTTTACTCAATTTTCCATATTCTAGACAAAACCCATATCTTATAATTTTGATTTCTTCCTTCATCTTCACAGAAAGCAAGGCACAAGTTGGCAGTTTGAGATTTTCACTAATTTTTGCAGAATTGTTCCCCCTGAGCTGGAGGTCCCCACGTGGGAGCTGGGTGAATTCTAACATTCTTTTTCCCATGGCGAGGTCGCTCTGTAAAAAACCCATGTCCCCTATTTTCCTCTAGAAGCATGCCAATATTTTGAACTATAATCTGGTACCAGATGCCTATAGAGTGTGTTGGTACCAGATGATTGTGTTGGTAGCAGATTACTGAAGGATGCTGGTATCGGATGGTTGTTTTGGGGTATAGGTACTGGATGAATTCTGATGTAGGTATCAGATGGTTTCTAGAAGGTTTTGGTGCAGGTGTTGGATGAATTCTTGAATGTTCTAGTGCAGGTACCGGATGATTTCCAATGCAAGTATAGGATGACCTCTAGTGAGGGTACCGGACAACTTCCAGTGTGGGTACCAGACGACTTCCAATGCGGGTATCAGATGACCTAGAGAATTTTCTTAGAAACCTTTCTTAATACGATTTCCACAACAAGGTAATTAGAGGGATTATAGCACATTAATAATTATTCTAACTATTGATAAACCATAAAAACCATAGCTAAATGTTCATTACCTCATGTCCACCAAGAAGTGTTTAAGAGAGTATAACAATGAGAAAAATGGGTGGATTACTTATTATTTCAAGGAAAAATTATCAATATATGAGGAAAAAATGAGATAATTGTAGATGTCAAAAAGGAGACCCAACAACATCCAAAAACCTAACCCTAGGAGATGAAGCGCAAAAATTCATGTGGGGCCCGTTGGGGTAAGTTAGTACATCAACTTCCCGAGGTCATAACTTTTGCATACGATCTTCGTGTAGGGCACATGATAGCTATTTGAAAATATCTTGACGAGGAGATTCATTTCATAGGCTCAATCAGATCCTTCAATATTTATTAAGGTTACATATCATGAAAAAACATCATTTAGGCCCTCAAAATGGCCCTGGAAGTTTGGGACCCGAAAAACTGCTAAAAATAGTAAGTTGCCAAAAAATTGTTTTAAGCTTGTTGGAATAGGTGGGTGGCCACTGAGATCCTCCTGGATCAATACTGCCCCATTAGGAATAAATGGTCTCCATTGCATTGAGTTCCCCCATCAAATGAGGAAAATTATGTTGAATTTGGCCCCGAGTGAACCACTTGCCTTGGTGTAGGAGCTACCCTACTTTGACAACCCGATAAAGTTGGATCCTCTGTTGACGAGTGCCCTTGACCTATGTGTCCACAATATGATCAATGTATTTGTTCCATGCAATCAAGTTTGAGACCTATTGGTGTAAATTGTTCTGCTATCTCTGAGGTGTCCAATAATGGTGGAAAATAAGTTGAAGGAGGTCCACTTTGAACAATGGGTGCAAGCCAAGGAAGGGGGGAAGGTTGAGCTCAAAAGAATTGTTACCCACATCCTTGGTGATGGTGTAAGGTCCATAACAGAGTGGAAAATTATTATGATGAGGCCCTGTATGGAGTTATTTCTACAAGTGCAACCAAAGTTTGTCTCCCACCTAAAACTGGTGTGGCACTCGGTGTTGATCATGACATTGCTTGTACTTAGAATTTGAATTATGTAAAATATACTAAACCTATTGGAAGATATGTTGGATCCACTCAATGAACCGGGTGGATTTTTCATCTTCATTTGGAGCATGAAATGAATCTTCATGGGTGGCCGCAAGGGGTAGTGCAACATCCATGGGACCCAATGGTTGAAATCCCAACCCTACCTGAGAGGGTTTGTGGCCGATTAAGCTATGTATGGATCTGTTGTAGTTGTGATGAACATAGGGAAGACTCTCATAGTAGGTGTGGGGGTTCTTGGGGTTTTACATATGCAGGATGTGCACAATCATCCAATTGATGAACTCAGTTTGGCCATTTGTCTAGGGGTGGAAGGAAGTGGATTTGGTGAGTTTGGTGTCTAGCAGTGACCAGAGGCCCAACCAGAATGTGTTGAGGAACCGACTATCCCGATATGAGATAATGGTTTGTGGGATCCCAAAGTGTACCCACGCTCATTCAAAGAAGATATTGGTAGTGGCCTCCATTGTGATGGTCTTCATGCAGGTGGATAGAATTTCCATATTAGAAAAGCGATTAGTAAGCACAAAAACATAGTCATTTCCTTGGTTGGTGGATGGAAGGCCTGACATATATTCCATTGATATGGATTCCAAATTCCTATTAGGAGTAGGCATAGGAGTGTTTAGGCCTTGATTCTTAGGGGTTGGTTTGGAAATAGCAGAGGTAGTGCAGGACCAGATATACTTGCTGACATTCTGTCGAAGTTTTGGCTAGTAGAAATGTCTCTACAACACTGCCACTGTCTTGTCTATGCCAAAGTGTCATGCCACCCGATTGTAGTGGGATTCCTGAATCATCTTCTCTCGCTCACCTGATCAAACATAGAGATGGCCCAGATGGCACAACAATCTATGTTGAAGATGGAAATTAGTGACAGTTTTATTTGTGCCCAACATCTGGTAGGTGTTGGTGAAGTTAGGATCTATATCATAGAGGTGGGGCCATCTGGAGGTCTCGTGGTTGCAAGATTCTATCACTGTGGTGAGTTTTGCGACTAAAGTTTAATTGAGGTAGTTAACAACTCATTTGGTACTTCTTGTTGTATACTTGATGTTGAGGTGGAACTGTTGCAAATATGTGGACCAATTTTGATAGTATTCATACTACAATTTTCTTTGTGTCTGCATGAACTACAATGGCTTATGATCAGTGTGGATGACTGTCTCCTTCCTGAGAATGTAATTCCTCCACTGGAGGAAATATTGCACAATGGAGTACATTTATTTTTCATAAGTAGGGTACTTACATATGACATCTAATCATGTCTCACTATGATAGGCCACGGGGTGGTCATGCTGACTGAGGACTACACCCACAACATAGTCTAAAGCATCTGTCTCGATCTCAAAGGATTTTGGAGGTCAGGTAATGAAAGCACTGGGGTTGAGCATAAGCACTACTTTAGATCATTGAACTCTTTCTATTGGGACAATCTGCACACAAATTTTTCCTTACCACCACCCCTGGTTGTTTGGCTAAGGGCCCATGCAATATGGGAGAACCCCAACAAAAACCTATGATAGAAAATGGCAAGGCCTAAGAAGCTTCAAAGCTCAGTGAGCATGGTTGGGGATGGCCAGTCACGAATGACTTGGATCTTGGGTGTATCAACATGCACACCATGTGCATCAACAATGCAGCCTAGGTATTGGACCATGTCCATGCCGAAGGAGAATTTTTATAATTTTTCATATAGCTTGGTGTTGTCGCAGAGTGTGGAGAACATGTTGAATATGTTGCAAGTGTTCTTCTCAAGTCTTACTGTAGAAGAGGATCTCATCCAGATACACCACCAAAAAATTAATAGTGAAAGGATGCAATATATCATCCATCATCCTCATGAAAGTTGTTGGATAATTTGTCAAACCAAAGGGCATGACCATCCATTCAAAAAGACCTTGTTTTGACTTGAAGGCAGTTTTCCATACATCTATTTGCTCTATTAGGACCTGATGGTAGCCATAATTCATATCAATCTTACCGAATTATTTGACCCCCTTGAGTTGATCAAGGATATCATCAATTCGGGGAATCAAGTATCAATTCCTGAATGTCATTTTATTTAAGGCTCGATAATCAATACAGAGTCTCCAAGTCCCATCTTTCTTATGCACCAGCACTATTGGGCTTCTACAAGGTGATGAGTTGGGTCAGACCTACCCCTTGTGGAGTAGTTCTTGGATCTGACAGTTGATCTCCTCATTTTTTAGAAAAGAGTTGTGATAGACTGGCCCAATTGGGTAGTGGTGCGTTGGGGGTCAGATTGATGGGATACTTGAACTGACAGTGCAGAGGTACCCCAGTAGATGATGAGAAGATGTTTTTGTATTCTTCCACAACCTTATCCACTTGCTTCCACTGCGTGGAGAGGTCGGACATGGAGGCCATAGATGTGGCTGCAACCTTTCACTCACTCTCAGAGTGAATCAAGAAGAATACAAAATTCTCGGTCTGAGAAATTACCTTCATGCATTGCTTGGTAGAGATAAGGAAATAACACTAGGTGGGACTACCTTGGGTATCTTGTACAATTTCCTGTTCAAAATAATAATAACACTACAAGGTCTAGACTCATATAAAATATGATGTTTCCATAAATAAGGTTGACCCAAAAGAACATCACAAACATCAAGGGGAGAAACATCACACAATACCTCATCTTTGACTAGCTTGATGTCGTATGAAAAGCGAAATTGTTGGCTAACATGAAGATTTGTTCCTTGACGGAGCCAACTGATGGTGTAGGGTTGTGGGTGTGGTGTTTTCAACAGGGTTATCCACTTGACATCCTATGATGAGATGAGGTTCTTCTGGCTACCTCGATTAACGATGAATTGTAATGGAGTGCCTTTCACCCACATCTATGAATGAAAGAGGCGCTCACCTTCCTCTGGCTCATCAGGTTCACCGAGATGGATGTTGGTGGTAGCAACGGTGGCACTGGGTTCCACATCAATGATTTGTCTCCCCTTTTCTGATTCTAACTCAGATTCATACCCACATCTAATTCTTAGGATTTCACCTCAACTACTAATTACTTATTTGAGCAGAAATCAACAATGTTATGTCAGGGGATCTTATGGAAGTCACACCACTTCCCGGTATCTTTCTTCTTCTTCTGATTTTCCTTATTTGTTTATGGCTTAGACTAGTTGTCCTAAGGTTTCCATATTTTCTCTATCCTTTGTTCTGTAGTTTTGGGATTCCCTTTGCCTCCTTTTCCTGTGAGGGGTTCCTAGACCCAAACTATCGCGTCTTTTATCTAAGCTTCTCCTCAATTTTGATGAAATATCGATAGGCTGCACCAAAGGATGAGATGTCCAAAAACTTCATTTTTTCTTGATGTATCTATGTAGACCACTGTGGTACTTGAGCACCATATATCACTCAAAATATTTTATACCCAGCTTGGTGCGCAAGGTATGGAAGACATTGGTGAACTCTGACATTGTTTGGTCTCTTTCATGTCGTAGTGTGGTCCATATTGTATACAAGTCATCATAACTTCCAACAGGGTAGTATTGTTTCTTAGTAGAATCCCTGAAGGAACCCCAAGTGGGTGTAACTACAAATAATTTGGAGCCCTCTATTTCCTTTTGCTCACAAAAAGTATCCAACCAATCTTTGACATGGGGGACGGCCTTGAGGAGCACACATGTAATATTTTCTCTATCGGAAAAGTTGTGGACAGGAAAATACATGTTTAGAAGGTTTAACCATTTATCTATGGCATCTGCATCTATTTGACCTTCAAATATAGGAATATAAAAATTGATCTATACCTTGAAGGGGGAGACGCCTCTACTTGAGGTCGATGTGTTGCTTGTCAGTGGTCATCGAAGGATTTGTGCAAAKTTGTACATCATCTCGTTCCTTTGTCACTCAAGGGCTTCCTCGAGAAAATTTTTGAAAGGATCTCATGTCCCTTCATATTTATTTTCTCCTACAATGGATAGTTTCTTGGGTATGTGAGAGAATGTTTACTCAAGAGAAACAAGTTGATACCCAACTCTCTATACCCTGACCGCATCGGGTACATGCACTAAAAAGCGACAAGGAGAAGACCGCTTTGATACCACTGATTCATATTTATGAGCGGAATGAAATGAAAACACAAATTTATAATATTAACACAGAGACACAGTTAACAATAATAGAGATACAATAAAACTTGAATTCCATTAAATAAGAAATAGGTTGAAAATTGTAAAATGCAGACTAAAAACAGGTTTACTAGAATGGTGGCAGCTTATCTCTGAGAAGAGATGGGACAACTACGCTCATTCACAAGAAGATGAGTACCATGAGGGTCTGAAGGCCTTTTTAGAATAAATATGAATGCAAAAATCCTATAAATTCAAAAACCTAACCCTAGGATATGAAGCACCAAAAGTCATGTGGGCCCCATTGGGGTAAGTTAGTACATGAACTTCCTGGGGTTTTAACTTTTGCATACGATCTCCATTTAGGGTGAAAAATAATTCGCTGGAAAGGTATTGATGAGGAGATTCATTTAGGGGGATCAATCAAAGACTTTATATTTCATTGAGGTTCTCAATCATGAAAAAAGAATGTTTGTTCCCTCAAAATGGCCCTAGAAGTTTGGGACCTGAAAAAGTGTTAAAACTAGTAAGTTGCCAATAATTTGTTTTGAGCCAGTTGGAATAGGTGGGTAGCCATCGAGATCCTCTTGGATCAAATTGTATATTTCATCAATGTTTTACTTCATGGAAGGCTCTATCACACTTCTACAATCATGAGCTATGTGTCCATAGTTGTGGAATTTACAACATTTAGTATTGTAGGGGGCCACATAAGCACCTCTTTCTTGAAAATTTCTTCCATACGCTCTGCAATATAAAAATTTATGTCTAAAGTTAGTTGATCCAGATTTTATGAGAAGAGTGAAATGACTACATATTATTAACAGATGCTTAACACACAATAACAGAGATACAGTAAAACAAGTTTTCTATTCAATAAGGTAATAAGATGAAACTGTAAAATGTAGTGGAAAACAAGCTTGTTGGAATGGTGGAGGCCTATCTCTGAGAAGAGATGTGACGAATGTGATCATTCTCAAGAAGATGGTTACAATGAGGCTTTGAATGCCTTTTACAATAAAAATGAATTCCAAAAACCCTAGACAACCAAAAACCTAACCCTAGGAGATGAAGTGCCAAAATTCATGTGGGCCCCGTTTGGGTAAGTTAGTACATCAACTTCCTTGGGTCATAACTTTTGCATACTCTCTTTGTTTTAAGCGCATGATAGCCCGTTGGAAAGGTCTAACTGGGAAGAACATTTTCCGACTGGCCCAACCCAAATACATCAACAGTCACTTGGGCCCCAAATCCCAAAAACGTCGTTTAGGGCCTCAAAATAGCCCCGAAAGTTTGGAACCCGAAAAACTGTCGAAAAACTGCCAAGGTGGAAAGATGTTTTTCGAGTCAGAGGAATAGGTGTGGCCACCGATATCCACCTGGATCAATAATCCCTCCTTATAAATCAATGGTCTCCATTGCGTTGATTTCCCCCATCAGATGATGAAATTTCTATTGAATTTGGCTCCGGGTGAGCCACTTTCCTTGGTGCAGGAGTTGCCCTACTTTGACGACTCGATAAAGATGGATTATTTGTTGTCAAGTGCCCTTGATATGTGTGTCCATAATATGATCACTATATTCTTGTTGTATGAATTTGGGGTTGAGATTTGTTGGTGTCAGTTGTGCTACTACTTCTGAGGTGTCCAATAATGGTGGGAAATAAGACCGAAGGAGATCCAGTTGAACACTAGCTGCAAGCCAAGGAAAGGAGGAATGTTGAGCTCAAAATGATTATCCCCCATAGCCTTGGTGATGGTTTATGGCCCATAATAGAGTGGTTGAAGCTTCCAATGGGGTGCTATAAAAAATTATTTCTACAAGTGCAACAAGAATTTGTCGCCCACTTGAAACTTATGTGGCACCCGATGTTGATCATGGCGTTGCTTGTACTTTCCATTAGAGTTTCATAGGATATAATGAACCTATTGGCGGATGTATTGGATCCACTTAATGAACTGGGTAGATTTTTCAGCTTCATTTGGAGCAGGATATGAGTCGGTTGAGGTGGCCGCAAGCGGAAGTGCAACATCTATGGGACCCAATGGTTGGAATCCCAACCCCACCTAAAAGGGGTTGTGGTTGGTTGCGCTATGCAGGGCTCAGTTGTAGCTATGATGGACATAGGGAAGAATCACATCCCATGTGTGAGGGTGCTTGTAATTATACATGTGTAGGATATGCACAATCATTCGATTTACGACCTCGGTTTGGCCATCTGTCTGGGGGTGGAAGGTCATGGATTTGGTAAGATTGGTGTCTAGCAGTTAGCAGAGGCTCGACCAGAATGTGTTGAGAAATCGACTGTCTCGATATGATACAATGGTTTGTGGGATTCCAAAATGTACCCAGACTCGTTCAAAGAAGAGCTTGGTAGTGGCCTCTGCTATGATGCTCTTCATGCAGGCAACCAGAATCACCATCCTAGAAAAGTGATCAACAACCACAAAAACACAGTCATTTCCTCGCTTGGTGGATGGGAGGCCCTACATGTAGTCCATTGAGATGGATTTCCATGGCATGTCAGGAGTAGGAAGACGGGTGTACAGGCCTTGCTTCTTAGTGGTCGGTTTGGCAATAGTGAAAGTAGTGCAGGACCTAATATACTTGTTGACCTCCTATCGAAGTTTTGGCCAATAGAAATGTTTTTGTAGCATCGCCACTGTCTTTTCAATGCTGAAGTGTCCTACCACCCGACTATAGTGGGATTCCAAGATAGGCTTTGCTCGCTCGCTTGATAGAATGTAGATATGGCCCAGATGACACAACAACCCATCCTGAAGATGGAAATTATCGACAACTATGTTTGCATCCAACATTTGGTAGGTGGTGGCAAAGTCCGGGTCTATCTCATAGACTTGGGGCCATCTAGACGTCTCATGGCCACAAGAGTCTAGCACCATGGTGAGTGTCACGACTGGCAGTCTGCTGAGGCAATCAGTGACGTGGTTGGTGCTTCCTATTTTATTCTCGATGTTGAGATGGAATCACTGCAAGTATGTGGACCACTTTTGATGGCAGTCATTCTACAATTTTTCTTGTGTCTGCATGAACTACAGTGGCTTATGATCAGTTTGGATGACTATCTCCTTCCCAAGAATGTAATGTCTCTAATGGTGGCAGGCTTGCACAATGGAGTACATTTATTTGTTGTAAGTAGGGTACTTACAAATAAAATTTGATAGTGTCTCACTATGATAGGCCATGGGGTGGCCGTGCTGAGTGAGAATGACACCCAAAACATAGTCTGAAGAATTTGTCTCAATATCAAAGGGATGATGCAGGTCTGGTAGTGAAAGTATTGGGGTTGAGCACAATCGCTTCTTCAAATCATTGAACTCTTGTTGTTGGGACTAGCCCCACTCAAATTTTTCCTTACTACCACCTCTGGTTATTTGTTTGAGGTCCCATGCAATATGGGAGAATCCCAACATGAACCTGTGGTAGAAATTGGCAAGGCCCAAGAAGCTGTGAAGCTCAGTGAGTGTGGTTGAGGCTGGCCAGTCATGGCTGACTTAGATCTTGGCTAGATCCGCATGTATTCCATGTTGATCAACGATGTAGCCCAGGTAATCGACCCTGTCCATGTCGAAGGAGAATTTTTCCAAGTTGGCATAGAGCTCGTGCTGCCGCAGGGTGTGTAGAACCTATTGAATATGTTGTAAGTGTTCTTCCCAAGTCTTGATGTAAATGAGAATGTCATCCAAATACACCACTACAAATTTATTAGTGAATGGTTGCAGGATACTGTCCATCATCATCATGAAAGTGGTTGGAGCATTTTCCAAACCAAAGGGCATGACCAACCATTCAAAAATGCCTTTCTTTCACTTGAAGTTGATCTTCCACACATCTGTATGTTCTATCGGGACCTGTGGTAGACAAACTTCAGATCAATCTTACTGAAGTATTTGTCCCTCGTGAGTTGATCAAGGAGGTCGTCGTTTCAAGGAATCGGGTATCAGTTTCTAACTATGATTTTATTCAGAGCCCGGTAATCAATGCAGAGTCGCCAGGTTCCATCTTTCTTTTGTACCAACACGATTGGGCTTCCACAAGGTGATGAGATGGGATGGATGCGCCCCTTGTGGAGAAGTTATTGGATCTGTTGATTGATCTCCTCATTCTATAATAGAGAGCGGTGATAGACAGACCCATTGGACAGTGGTGCGCCGTGGGTCAGATCGATGAGGTGCTTGACTTGATAGTGCAGAGGTACCCCGGTAGGTGAGGAGAAGATATGTGAGTATTCTTCCACAACCTTATCTACTTTCTTCTGTTGTGTGGAGAGGTTAGTCATAGATACCCTGGATGTGGTTGTGATCTTTCTCTCATTCTGAGAGTGAATCACGAAGAATACAAACTTCCTCGTCTGATGACCTGCCTGCATTGCTTCTCAGAGATAAAGGAAATAGAACTAGGTGGGAATTCCTTGGGTATCCTGTACAATTTCCTGTTCAAAGTAATAATAACACTACAAGTCCTAGACTCATATACAACATGACGTTTCCATAAATAAGGTTGGCCCAAAACAACATCACAAACTTTGAGAGGAGAAACATTACACAATACCTCATCTTTTAAGGGATTGATGTCGTACGACAGTCGGTACTGTTGGCTGGCACGAAGATCGCTTCCTTGTAGGAGCCATCCAATGGTGTAGGGTTGTGGGTGCGACATTGTCGACAAGGCCAACCACTTGATGACCTCTACTAAGATGAGGTTCTTCTGGCTACCACTATCAATGATGAAGTGCAGTGTGGTGCCTTTTACCCACATCTGTGAATGGAAGACATACTCTCCTTCTTTTGGCTCATCTAGTTCACAAGGATGGAGCTTGGTGGTAGCAACGGTGGCACTGGGTTCCGCATCAATGATCTGTCTTCCCCTTTTTAGTTCTAACTTACAGGCATAACCCACATATAATTCACAGGCTTTCACTTCGGCCACTAGTGACTATTTTGAGTGGTAGTCGACAGTGTTATGCCAAGGGCTCTTATGGAAGTCACACCACTTCCTGATATCTTTCTTTGTCTTTCTGGTGTCCTTCTTTGCTTGCGTCTTGGACTGGTTATCCTGATATTGTCCATATTTTATCTATCCATTGTTTTGTGGGTTTGGGTCGCCCTTTCCTGGCTTTTGCTGTGCGGGGTTCCCAAGCCCAAATTTCCACGTGTTTTGTTTGAGCTTCTGCTCAATTTTGATGGCATATCAGTAGGCCACGCCTAAGGATGATATGTCCATAAATTCCATTTCGGTCTAGATGTATCTATGTAGAGAACTACGATACTTTAGCACCATATGTCGCTCTGAATCTTTGATACCCAGCTTGGTGAGCAAGGTATGGAAGATATTTGTGAAATCTGGCACTGCTTGGTCTCTTTCTTACCGCAGTGTGGTCCATTTTGTATACAAGTCGTCATAACTTCCAACAGGGTAGTATTGTTCCCTAATAGCATCCCTGAAGGATTCCCAGGTGGTTGTAACTATAAATAATAAGGTTTCCTTTGTTTCCTTTTTCTCACAGAAAGTTTCCCACCAATCTTTGACATGGTGAATGACTTTGAGGAGCGCAAAGTAATCTTTTCTCTATTTGAAAATTTATGGACAGAAAAATACCCTTCTAGTATATTCAACCACTTGTCTATAGAATATACTTCTATATGAACTTCAAATACATGAATATTGAATTTTATTTGTATCTTGAAGGGGCTGGTGCCTTCACTCGAAACAGATGCATCGTCTGTTGGTAGCCACCAAAGGATTTGCGCAAAACTATCCATCATCTCGTTCCTATGTTGTGTGAGGGCTTCCTCAAGCAAAATTTTGAAGGGATATCTTATACCATCATATTTATTTTCTCCTACCATGAGAGGTCGCTTGGGCATGTGATATATTTTGTCCTCAAGAGAAACAAGCTCGATACCCAATTCTGTGTACTCTAACCTCATTAGGGACATGCATTAAGATGACAAGGAGAAGATCGCTCTGATACCACTGATCTGTATTTTATGAGTAGAAAGAAATGACTAAATATTATTAACATATGCTTAACACATAACAACAGAGATATAGTAAAACTCTTTTTCTATTCAATAAGGTAAGAAGTTGAAACTGTAAAATGCAGTGGAAAACAAGCTTGTTTGAATGGTGGTGGATTATCTCTGAGAAGAGATGTGATGGTTGCGTTCATTCACAAGAAAATGGTTATAATGAGGCTCTGAAGGCCTTTTATAATAAACATGAATTTCAAAAACCCTAGACATCCAAAAACCTAACCCTAGGAGATGAAGCTCCAAAAGTCATGTGGGCCTTGTTTGGGTAAGTTAGTACATCAACTTCCCAGGGTCATAACTTTTGCATATGATATTTGTTTTAGGTGCACAATAGCTCGTTGGAAATTTCTAACCAAGAAGAACAATTTCTGACTATCCCAGGTCAGTTCCTTAGGGAGTCACTTGGGCCCCAAATCCCAAAAAACGTCGTTTAGGGCCTCAAAACGGCCCCAAAAGTTTGGAACCTGAAAAACTGCCCAAAATCTGCCAAGGTGGAAAGTTTTTTTTTGAGCCAAAGGAATAGGTGGGTGGCCATCGATATCCACCTGGATCATTATTACATGTAAAACAATGACCCAAAAAGAAATTTTGATTCCTTGGTGTGAATGTTCTTCTTTGTGGTGTAGTCCTTCTGAATTCCTGCCTTGGTTGATCACAATCTTCTCTTTAGTTGTTTCCTTCAGAATGGTTGAAGTTCCTTGTTTCTTGAATGTAGATGGTCTCATGTATTCATTCCTCGCTGACTCTTGTTGACCATGATTCCTTCCTTTGAAAACTTCTACATAACTATTTTTTTCTATTTCTTTTGTCATGGAGCTTGAACCTTCCTCAAAATTAACTTTCTTGAATCCTAGTCCAAATTTATCAATGCATGGCCTTTGACTATTGAGAACGTTTTCTAACACTTGCGGAATTTTCAAGTTCTTACTGATATTGTTGGATTCAAATCTCATTGACACAACTTCCTTTTCAAGCTTCTCACGCTTTTTTTCTTTATTTATCATCTAGATCTGCATTATTTCTTTCATTCTCTTTCCTTATTCAAGTTGGGTTTTCAAGGAGATGATTTCTTCTTTGAATGATTTGGTTTTCTTCCTTTCTTTCTTCAGCTCAGTTAAAGCATTGATTGATTTTGCCTCAAGATCCACCTCACCTTTTTCTTCATCGTTTTCAGGAGATTTTTTCTTATTTTCTGTATCCATAAAGAGTACTCTTTCTAAGTCACTATCTCTTTCATCATCTTCATCAGATGAGGAACTGTCTTCTCTTGACTAGATATTTTTCTTGAAGTATTTTCTTTTATCTCCTTTCTTGTTTACCTTTTGATGTTTCTTTTCCTTTTTGGGAATTTCTTGTTCATCGCTATCTAACTTAGCATAAGGAAATTCAGTAGCAAAATAACCAATTTTACAACAATTAAAACATTTTAAGAGAAGCATACCATTGTACTTGCCAGTTCCTCTCTTTGTATTTCTTATGAAGTTGGCTATTTATTCATCTTCATCTGAATCATCACTACAGTTGCAACTTGGCTTTGACTTTGGCTCTTGTTTATTCTTCTTTCTCTTCTTGGATGCCTTGAACCCTGCTTCCTTCATGGGTGGATTATACTACTTTGTCCTCATTTTACAGACTATAAGTATCCCATGTAGCTCGTCCATGCTCAACGTGGAAATACCTTCTCTTTCTTCTACTTCTGAAATTTTCGGATCAAGTCTCACTGGAAGAGATCTCAATACCTTTTGAAAAATTACTCATTATTTAATTTATTCTCCTAATACTTTAATATAATTTACTATTTCATCAACTCGTAGAAAGTAAGCTACAATATCTTCGTCTTCCTTCATCTTCAATTGTTAAAACTTGTCTCTTTAGGTTTGAAGCTTGGTCCCCTTTATTTTAGCATTTCCTTCATAAATATTTTGAATTTTGTCCCAAATATTGTTTTTTGTATCACAGTGCATAAATTTGACATATATTGAGTGATCTAGGCCATTCAAAATCACATTTGTGGCCTTCAAATTGTTTTCGCCAAGTTTCTTTCCATCTCTATCTGTTGGAGGGGTTGCAGGTGTTGTGTATCCATCTACTACTGCTTGTCAGACATCAAATCTATGTTCTTGTATATATTTTTTCATCCTTCTTCTACAGAAAGAACAATTTTGTCCATCAAATTATGGTACTCCATGATCTTCCTTCCATCGATTAGACTGTTTTCTGAAAGACCTACTCTGGTACCAATTCTTGGAATACTGATAGTTGGGGGGTGAATCAGTATGAGCACTTTTTACCACTTTCAATCACAATATATAAACTTCAACTTTATCATAAATATATCATTTAAGATTGCATTCAATATATCATGAGCATATAACCATAATCAGTACCATTCAACAATATCACATCATATACATAATACACCAAAATATACGTGTAAACCCAAATGGGAGAAAACCACATAATTCTTTCTTATATATATATCAAGATTACATTCATAGGAAGCACTAAATTTCCAATTCTACGACACCAACTGAGAGGAGGCTCCAACCCCCTATTTACATGCTCCAACCTAAACAAATCTACAGTTCCCTAAATTATCTAGCTACAACTGGAAGGAGGCTCCAACTTGAAGGACGCTACAACTCCCTAAATTCTCCAGCTACAATTGGAAGGAGGATCCAACCCCCTAGTTTATAGGCTCCAACCTGAAGGAAGCTCCAAATCCCTGTATTCTCTGGCTCCAACCAGAAGGATGCTATGACCCCCTGATTTACAGGCTCCAACATGAAGTAAGCTCCAACTCTCTGTATTTTTTGTCTTCAACCGAAAGGAGGATACAACCACCTTTCATTGCCCCATCCTATCACCCAAGAATATAAGTGTAGACTCAACCTGTTACTACAAGTTACAATTGATATTGTCACTACCACTATCACATCAACCTGTCAACATGTCATTGTCACTGTCACTGTCACATCAACATATCACTCTCACTCTGTCATATCAACCTATACCAAAACATGTACCATACCATGTACAAAACCTGCACCATACCATGCATCAACCATGTACCAAAACATGCACCATATCATGCATCAACCATGTACCAAAACATGTACCATATCATGTATCAACCATGTACCAAATCATGTACCATATCATGTAGCCTCGACCATAAACCATATAATTCATGACATGTCTCAATCATGTCATACACCATGTACCATAAGATATCATCAATGAGGTGCCTCAAGCATGTGATAACATCACCATGAAATATACCAAACAAGATACCAAGATAATTGAGATATGCTTCTAATAAATGTACCATAACATCACCAAGGTGTAACTCCAAGCATATGTCCAAATATATAAACCATGCCTCAAGCATGTATCAAGAAACAACCTTCAAAACACATGTAAAACACAACTTTAATTTTGTAGAAGACCTGCTACACAATATTACAAACCTATAACTCTTCCTGAGCCTTGACAATCTGGTATTAGCATCCTCCTCAAAACATTTTCATAGATCAGCAACTTGTACACTATCAACCCGCAAATATCTCCACTTTTCTCATCTGTGACATGTGTACATTTTCACCTTTCTCACTATCAATCCATGGATAACCTATATGTTCTTTGCTACACTATGATCTATATACATCCACGCCTTGCTAAGTTGTGACCCGAAGATAACCTCAAAAAGATATTTTAGCCACATCCATACACTTCGCTCCTTCACACTTTCCCTACCTCGAAAAAGATAAATCATGTCACTTGTTCACTTAGAAGATATTCAATAGACTTGTGTATGTGAATGTACTTATGAGAGAATCCTTGAGGTGTATCTATAATTTTTCAAAATAACTGATCTCCTTGACTTTAGGGATTCTTGTTACAACTAGTTTACACTTTAATTAATGACTTGTAACTGTTTAGGGGCTTCTTAACCATTCTTCGAGGCTTCCAACCTCAAGAGGTCATAACTCCTCAACCATGAGAAACCACGTGACATACCACCTACCGTTGGAAATAGAACGACAAGGAATATCAATATATGAGTGTGTTACATGCATTTACACTATCTTTCATGCCTTTATTTCTCAAACAACTTTGGGTTCCATGACCACACCATATAGGGCTTCTCAACCACTTATCCATCTTTCCAGGGCTTCTCAACCACTTATCCATCTTTCCAGGGCTTCTTCTAGGGTTGACTAGGGTTGAAATCAATGCTTCTAGAGTTCATCTAGAGTTGACATCAATTACAACTAACTTTTCAATATTGTTAATGGTTAATTTTTAAATGATTTTATTGAGGTTAAAAATGGTAAAACATTATCAATATTGATTCACCCCCCTCTCAATATTGGTGAATATTCCAACAAGTTAGTGTGTGAGACTTTTTCATACATGAACAATCTCACAAGGGATGAGCCTGTGCATAAGAATGATATGTAAAATTTTCTTGAGGATATCAACCAAGGGACCCCTGCCCAAGGGGATTCTTGTGCTTTTTTTTTCTTTGGAAACATTGTTTACCCCTTGATGGCCACTTTGAACATTCCTAGGTTGAATGTTAGGTTATTGGTTTGGTTGTGGACCACTCCGAATGTCCCAAATTCTTTTCATGCTCCTTAGATAAGTACTTTATGTCATGGGCATTGTATGGATTTTGATCCTTTACCTTCTGTATCCACGAAGTCTACTCCTTCTCCTTCTCCCTTTTCTATTGAAAGTCTAGCTACTAGTAGCCAAAAGTATAAAAGGAATAGGAAGAAGAATAGTAAGAATAAGAATTCACCAACCTTTGTGTGTCATGTTAGAGATCTACATCCAGCCTATGCAAGTCATGTTGGGGGGAAAAAACTAGTCGATGCAAGTCATTCTAGAAGTGAAATTCAAGTCACTTCTAGTCACATTGGCATTAGTTTTCCAACATATGCTATTCATGTTAGATTTATGTCAACAACCTGTGTGAGTCATGTTGAAGACAAGCAACAAACCACTGTAATCTATGCTGGGGGAACGAGTCTAGTCACTGCCAGACATGCTAGAAAAACATCACCAACCACTGCAAATCATGTTGGATACCTACACTCGACCTCTACAAGTCATGTTGGGGGAAACGCACCAACCTCTGCAAGTCATGTTGGGGGCATTGATATTGTTGAGAAACCTAGACATATAGGATGTAAGCCCAAGTTTCCTTGTAATCTTTGCAAAGGAGATCACCTTACTCATTTGTTCCCTATTAGTGCCATGGTACAAAGAGCATGGTCCTTGTCTAAAGCCTTCTAGTTCTGATTCATCTTCGATTTCCCAACAACATATTCATCCATTGGTTGATGAAGTGGTCATGCCAGTGCAATCTTTGGTCGACACCACTCTTGGTTTAGGGAAGGATACATCTCTTGACCATTCTGTATCACATCTTATTCAACCATTGGTTGATGAAGTGGTCGCGTCGATGCAATTTTTGGTCGATCCCACTCCTCTTGAAGAATGACGAGTCTACCAAAGTGGTCTCACCGATGCAATCTTCGACTGATCCCACTCTTCTTTCGGGGAGTGATGCATCTTTAGAATGTGTCTTTAGCATTTACATTTCAATTAGTGTCTCAATATAATTGAGTTTAATATGGATTTAGGAGGCATTTTTTTATCATTTTTTAGAATAATCTCCTCTGGTTGGTTATTCTTCCATTCATACAGAGGATTTTTTGATGCCTCCTTTGTCACGAATGTATCCCAGTTTATAGTCCATTTTTCCTTAGTCACATAATGTGTCATTCTTTTGTTCAAGGGAAATTTCAGCTTGAGTCAACCATTCCACAGAAATCATTGAATTTCCGAGTCGACCTTCCCATGTCATTAAAGTACTTCTTAGTTTCACAAGTATCTATGTATCTCACTCGTGCTAGTATAGAAGGTCCCCATTGACTTCTTGTTGGAAAGTATGATCTTATCGGCTATGACACATTGCTCTCATAGAATGACCTAGAGTTTCACCCTAAGCCTATTTACATCATTGTTAGGTGACCTTGCACTCGACAAATGACAAACCATCATTGATCATTGACTAAGCAGTTTACCTTGTCTTTGAAATCAGAAACAATCATCACACATAGGGATTCATGCGATACTTTAGTTTCCATATGAACCCATTGATGGATTCCTCATCTTTGTCAGTAGTCTTCATCATTGGATATTATTAAAAAATTCTTTGTTGTGCACTATTCTATCTGGTCCATACCGGAGTCATACCTCGGTGTGGTCCTTACAATATTTTTGTCCAAGTCCTTCAAAATATTTTTCCTTCTGCTACAAGTGTTGGATGATGGAGGTTTCCTTAATTCCTTCCTTCCATCAAATCTCTTCCTATCAAATTTAGCACATATTTCTCTAGGACATGGATCTAGGGTCATTTTTATTTCCTTTGGGCTTCTAGTCATTAGTGGCAAGTTCCCTTGCTATTGATAGTGGGAATACATCAATGTCTTCTGATCGATAGATTCTATTAGGTGTTTGATATCAACTCATTTATTCACACCTATTAGATTGTACTAGGTACCTTGACGTACATTATCATTATTGGTGGGTAATCTCACATTTGTTAATGGTATACATCAATGACCGGTAATCAAATAGTGTCTCACTATGTTCAACTTCAACACATCTATGCACATAGTGTAGAATCGTACCATGACATTCGGATTGAAGACCTTGGGTGAAGTATAAGGATCATATATTTTGTGCTCCTACCTGATTTACATGATGGTACTACCCTCAGTGAAATTGGTACTTGCAGAAGATTAGTTTGTTCACTTCATTGGATCCATATATCCTCTGAATTGATTCTCAGACATAGCTCCATTATGTATCCATTTGTGGCTATGATATACATTTGCATGGATCCACTATGTATTCCTCGTGGCCATGATTGTTACTTCTATATATCACATGGATCCACTGTGTATAGTTTCCGTGTCCATGGACATTAGTTATCCTTTTATATTCCATGGATATGCAGTGTACTTGATTTGGGGTTCATGCTTCTATCTTTCTTGAGAACGCGTATGCTCGACTCAGGAAGAGAATACTATTACTTTATTTATGTTGTAGGTTATATTCTTGGATAATTTTTTTGGTCACTTTCATTTGCACTTACTTCAATGCATCCTCACCTCTCAAAGTTATAATGTATTTTGGCCATCAATTTTTTCTAACCTCACACATTAGGGGGCATCTGTTATAGAAAAATTACCACTCCGTACTCAATTTGTGAGATGGCCTAGTCCATTCCTCAGCTTGCAAATCTAAATCCCAATCTCCTTCATCAAAATCATATAAAAAACATCATTTTTGTTGATGCACGCTATTTATCCATGTGCAAATCACATACATACGCTATTTTCTAGTGTGCAAATCACATACACCCCTAATTTTGTGAAAAATAAAAATATTGCGTACTTTTGGGTGGGGTTTACGGGTTTTCCCATTCCTAAACCCACAATTTCCAATACACAACGGAATGAAACCATCTCAACCTATTTAGGATGGTATATAAGCACCTATGGGCGTGTAGATGAGGAGAGACAACCTTGGTGCAAGAACATGTTGTCAATTTGTAAGCTTCCTTATTCCCTAAATCTCTAAGTAGTATCCCTTGATTTGGAAATTTATTTTCCAGTATCTCTTCCTCTCTCCTATATGATTGTTGGGTGTGTTCCCATCCCTTATGTATCATGTGAGGAAGTACCCCATTGCTGAGTTGATGCTTAAAGAGTTCAATACAGTAATTTAGGTGGTTGGTTTCAAGGTAGTGCCATCAATTAGAATCAGATTGTAACTCACTATTCATGTTGATGAATAAAAGAGTTATCTTTCCTTCCAATATATGTGCAATGTTGTTTAACTAGTTCTTATATGTTGAATTTTCCTTTCATATCTACACTGACATATTGCATTTATAATTTAGTTTGATAACTACCTTTTTGCAGTATCTGCTTGGTTCCTTTTGCAGTTTGGTAGAGATGGAGGTCTAGAGAAATTCAAAGGTTGAGAGCGAGGATCTTCATCAAACATTTAGATACAAGGTACGAGATCCTTCTTTCCCTCTTCTAAGCAATGATTTATTTATTGATTTTATGTTGGAGGGTAGGTTCAGTCTTTTATATACGGTTGTGATCTATTGTGACATAGACCCAAGGTCATAGGGTTTAAAATCTTGTAATAGAGGGAGACAATGAGAGAAGGATGGAGGGTTGTGTGTGTGTGTGTGTGTGTGTGTGTGAGAGAGAGAGAGAGAGAGAAAGGGAGGGAGGGAGAGAGAGAGAGA
>JASDQU010753214.1:0-14182 GCA_032191745.1 Picea mariana | reverse complement strand
TGAAGTAGAGGGTGCTTGCATAGCATAAAAAGTCAGCCTTCTATTTTCAGATCAAGTAGTGAGTGTGAGCTGCTCACAAAGATTCTCGATCTCCCTCTAATATTGATCGATTTCCTGCACAATTTGATCAATATTTTTTTCTGCTGTAAGTTCATCCATTTGCGCAGTCTTTGGAATCTTCTCGTATGTTCCTGCAACTTTCTGCTCCAATCAATTACTACGCTCCCTTTCCTCTTGGGTTTCAAACTTAGCCTGCTCACATAATATTTCCAACGTGTCCCGCTTCTCTGTTGCCTGCTATAACTCGGCTAAGTTTGTGCATGCATAAGACTGTACCTCATGGGTAACGCTAACATGTAACTTGCGTAGAGCTTTGGATGGTATCCGCGACAATAGCAATTGAATTTGGCTTA
Source organism: Picea mariana (assembly GCA_032191745.1). Classification (NCBI taxonomy): domain Eukaryota; kingdom Viridiplantae; phylum Streptophyta; class Pinopsida; order Pinales; family Pinaceae; genus Picea; species Picea mariana. The sequence continues at coordinate 13,769 of JASDQU010753214.1, read as the reverse complement.
AGTTCTTCAGGGGTGTCTTCTGCACAATCTCGTCCATGCGCAACATACTGGGTGTGATGTGGAATGTTGTGTTCATCTATAGTATTGTATGAAGTGTATCGTGCTCGCCTTCTTCCAATATTTCCAATGTCTGTGGTGTTGATGGCCTTGTTCCCATGTTACTACCTATTGTGTGTACTTCCCCAATTTGCCTGAGGAATTGTCACATGTCTGCCAGCTCCTCTTGAATCTTGTCCATGTGGTGAAAAAAACATTGTCAAAATCCTTGGATAGATAGTCCTGAACCATTCAAGCTATCATTTATCCATCATCCTCAGTGATTGTGTATTCTGGAGGTGTTCTTTATGCCTTCATCTGCTTACATGCTCCTCCTATCTGCGTGGTTGGCCTCTTATTCCCACCTGGTTCCTGTGAGTTGGGACTTGGTGCACTCCCCTGTGTTGCCTCAGCCTGTTTCCATTGTTATTTGGCTGACTATGTATTATCCTTCTTCCCCTTCTGGGTCCCCATCTTCATTGTGCCTTCGTTTGTTTTCATTGTCTTCGTCTGGCCCATCCTCCGTTTCTTGGGCATAGGGATGATTCGGATTATTTTTGGCACGAAATGAGAGCAGATATATAATAAATAAATGCACAGAGATATCGCGAATATCCAATAATATAAAAAAAATGTATCAGAGATGCAACAATAAACACAAAGATACAGTAATACATGATTTCTATTAATGAAAGAAATGTACAGAGAGTATAAAAATACAGAGTGAAAGACTCGCTAGAAGCTTATCTCTAAGAAGAGATGTGACGACTACTCGCATTCACAAGAATATGATTACAATTAGGCTCTGAAGGCATTTTTTACATTAAACATGAATGCCAAAAACCCTAGACATCCAAAAACCTAACCGTAGGAGATGAAGTGCCAAAAGTCATGTGGGCCCCGTTTGGGTAAGTTAGTACATCAACTTCCCGGGGTCGTAACTTTTGCATACGATCTCCATTTTAGGCACATGATAGCCCATTGGAAAGGTATCGTCGAGGAGATTAATTTTGGGGGAAATATTGAAGGAACTTCCATATTTCTCTCCATTTTCCCAAAAACATCGTTTAGAGCCTCAAAATGGCCTCGGAAGTTAAAAATTGCTAAAAATAGTAAATTACCAAAATTGTCAGAATTTTTTTTTTGGGCCAGTTGGAAAAGGTGGGTGGCCACTGATATCCACCTGGATCAATATTCCCTCCTTAGGAAGCAATGGTATCCATTGCGTTGAGTGCCCGGGGGAGAGGGAAAATCATTTGTTGAATCTGCATCTTGATGAGTTGCTTGCCTTGTTGGAGAAGTTACAGTGCTTATCTTGTTGAAGGTTGTCATGAACATGTGGTTGGAAGAGTTGGACCTTTTTAACCAATATGGCTATATGAGATGCCTATGTGCAGAAGGAATCTTTACACTTTGCTGCAATCTTGTTGACCTACTTCTGTTGGATAGAAGGTGCTTGGGCTGAGGTTGTAGTGCTTGCAGTATCCTTCTGTTCACCTTTTGAATAGATTGTGAAGAAGCTAAATTTTGTAGTATGAAATACTACCTTGCTACACTATTTAGGTCGAACAGTAGTCGGAACTACCTCTGTTATTCTATAGAGATGACCCCCAAGAGAAAAAATGACATTGAGGGGTCGAGACTCATAAACAACATGGCGTCTCCACATATATGGCTGGCCCAACAGAACATCACAAACATCCAGTGGGACAACATCACATAATACCTCATACTTGAAGGGTTGGATGCCATATGAAAATCGACACTGTTGGATTACATGAAGATCTCATCCTTGGTGAAGCCACCCGATGTTGTATGGTTGTGGGTGTGGTGTTGTCGGCAATCCCAACTGTTTTATGACCTCTATTGAGATGAGGTTCTTCTGGCTTCCGCTATCAAAAATAAAATGTAGTGGGGTCCCCTTCACCCACATCTATGAATGAAAAAGGCGCTCCCCCACTTCAGGATTTGTTGGTTCTTTTGGTTGAATTGTTGCAGTCGTGCTAATAGCAGTGGGTTCTGCGTCAATAATCTATCCTTTACCAGTATTTTCAAAATCATATTCTGAATTAGGGTTCGGCTCCTTGTCTTTGATCTCGAACACCAATGACTATTTTGAGCGACATTCATCAGTGTTGTGCCAGGGTATTTTGTAGAAATCACACCATTTTACGGTGTCCTTCGTCTTTTCGTGACCCTTATTTTCCTATCGCTTAGACTGGTTTTTGGGAAGTTGTTTGTTAGGGCCGTATTTCTCATACTTTGGTTGCTGCGTATTTTCATATCCGAACTCCCATTTGTTCTGGTGCATAAAATTCTTCTCAATTTTAACAACATATCAATAAGTAGAACCGAGTGATGAGATGTCCAGAAAATCCATTTCAGTTTGGATGTATCTGTGTAGAGCCCCGCGGTATTTCAGAACCAAATGTCGCTCGGAGTCTTTGATACCTATATTGGTGCATAAGGTATGGAAGGTATTGGTGAACTCTAACACTTCTTGGCCCCTCTCTTGCCGCAGTGTGGTCCATCTCATGTACTGGTCCTCATAGTTGCAAATAGGGTAATACTGTTCCTTTACCGCATCCACAAAAAAATCTGAAGTGGGCTCGACCCCATATATTCTAGACTCCTCTATGGAACTCTGATCCTAGTAAGTTTCCCAACAATGTTTGACATGGGGGGTATCATTAAGGAGTGCAAATATGATCTTTCCTGTGTCAGAAAAATTGTGAATAGAGAAATAACCTTCTAACAGATTTAACCTTTTATCTAGGGCATCCACATCTATCTGACCTTCAAATATAGGAATATCAAAATTGACATGTACATTAAAAGGTGAGGTGCCTCCAAAGTGGTTCCTTGATGAAGATGTGCCTGATGCTATTAGGAGGCATTGAAGGATGTGGGAAAATTTCTCCATCATTTCGTCCCTCTGTCACATGAGAGCTTGCTCAAGCAACAAATTGATAGGATCGTATGCTCCATCTTTTTTCTTTTCTTCTGCCATGGAGGGTTTATTGGGCATGTGAGAGTGATTGTCTTCAAGAGAGACAAGATTGAGACCCAAATTTCTATACTCGGACCTCGTCGGGAACATGCACTAAAAAAAATGATCAAGAGCTGCCTCCTTTGATACCACTGATCTGGATTATTTTTGGCACGAAATGAGAGCAGAGATATAATAAAGAAATGCATAGAGATATCACAGATATCCAATAATATAACATAAATGTATCAGAGATGGAACCATAAACACAAAGATACAGTAATACATGATTTCTATTAATGAAAGAAATGTACAGAGACTATAAAAATACAGAGTGAAAGACTCACTATAATGGTGGTAGCTTATCTCTGAGAAGAGATGTGACAGCTACTCACATTCGCAAAAAGATGATTATAATCAGGCTCCGAAGGCATTTTTTACAATAAACAGGAATTCCAAAAACCCTATACATCCAAAAACCTAACCCTAGGAGATGAAGTGCCAAAAGTCATGTGGGCCCTATTTGGGTAAGTTAGTACATCAACTTCCCGGGGTCATAACTTTTGCATACGATCTTCGTTTTAGGCGCATGATAGCCCATTGGAAAGGTATCGTCGAGGAGATTCATTTTGGGGAAAATATCAAAGGAAATTCTATATTTCTCCCCATTTTCCCAAAACATAGTTTAGGGCCTCAAAATGGCCCCGAATGTTAAAAATTGCTAAAAATAGTAAATTACCAAAATTGCCAGAAAACTGTTTTGAGCCAGTTGGAAAAGGTGGGTGGCCACCGATATCCACCTGGATCATGGGACTTCTTGAGGTTGTGTTTTTACCTACCCTGAATCTTCTTCTGCTTTCCTTTTCAGCAAGTCTTAGGTGAGCATTGTAATCTTCATTCATCTTCCCATTCTTTGATCACCATGTCGATGTCACCCTCTGTGATACAGTAGTGCATTTGTAGCCACTGCTTATTGGGTTCCTTCTATGCCTGTATCCACATCGCATGTCATTAGGCCTTGAAGTTGGCGATGTCCCGAAACCACGCGACAACCTCTGGTATTATCCTCCACATCTTGTTGATGGCCTCATACAAATCACGTAGGTATCCTTCAAATATGGACCCGTTCATCCTTTTGTGCCTAGCATCCGATGTGGATTTCAACAATAAATATCTCAGTCCCTGGTTAGGTTTGGGTCTGGTAATGAAATTTACATATCTTGGTTCCCTCCATCCCATAAAGGCTATTAACATGATTAGCCATGCATAGTGAAACTTTGTTCCTAGATCCTGTGCATCCTTCTAGTCATCCAGGAACAAGTTCAAGAGATAGGGTGCCCAACTCACTGTGGTGCCCTCGGCACATTGAGCTGCAACTGTGATAACCCCAGCTGGAACTTCCTCCCTGTAGAATTTTCTCAGCATCTTACAGGCTAAGATTTTTGCGCCCATTTTTTTTGCGACATCATTGATCTTCTTGATGATGATGCCTCACACCCCCCTATTAGTGCAATACTTCTTATTCATATCTTCCGCTAGTGCTTTCTCCTTGTCTTTGTCGTCGAGAAACTGCACGGGATCCATGCCCCGAGATGGAAACCCTGTTATGTTCACAATAATCTCTACATATATCGAGACGAGCTTGTCCAACCATATGTCCCCTCCATGTATGACTGCTAACAACTGTTTGTGGCACCCGCTTGTGTACTAACCTCTGCCAAAATGTGGTAGATCCAACAGATCTAAAATTCCTATTTTCTCCAACCCTATTTCCCATTAGAGTGGTTGATCAATTGGTTCCCCAACCGGATTTATGCCCAGAGTCTCTAATTATACTCTCTTTGCAAATTCTAGAAACTTGTCTGTGTTTTCTACATCGTGGTCTGAGTATTTTATTATGTCGATCTTCCCTAGCAAGCTTGATTCCACTCATACCCCATCTAGTATACGCAATAGAACAAGGACTGCTATGGGTTACTTGCAAGGTGACCTATGTACCTGATGCTTGTCTTTCTTCAGTGGTGGTTGGCTCGAGGTGCCAGCAGCTACCACTTGTGCTTCGGAATACCATTCTGGCCAACCTATGACATCCTCTACGATCCCTTCCGATGGGTGCTCTGACATGGTGGTTTGAGACTCATCTGGCTCAACTGCTTCTTCCTGGTTCGTCATCATTCCATTTACCCTCAGAGCTGCTTCATTGTTCTCTGGTTGCATCTCCTTCAAGGTTTCTGCGTCCTGGTTCTGCTACTCCTGTGCCTATGCTGACGTATCTACATTCGTACCCTCTGGTGCTGGTTGTTGGGTTTCTTATACTATAGGTGTGGAATTCACTGGTGTTGTTTATGGGGATGGGATTTCATCGATATTGACAATCTCCAGCGGTTTATGTTTTCCTTCTTGCAATCGTACCTGTGCCTTGGTTCTAACTCTGGGTTTTCTGGCAGTTTGGCTTGTTTCATGTTTCTTTGGTGGTGCCATAATAGTGAATGTCGATTGCTTGTAGGGCTTTGCGGCTTCTTCACATTCTGTGAAGTTTTCTCTATGCTATGTATGCACTCTCGCTCACTATTTCTTCTCCAGTGTCATAGTAGACTATTTTCTTCTGCGTCGGTGCTTTGTATGGGCATTGTATGAAATTTTTTGAAGATGCTGCCTTTATGACGGGTTCAATGAACCTTCGATCCCTTCATACTTTCCATTACTCTCCCTCTTCATCTCCAGTTGGCACGATTAATGTGGTGTCTCGTCAGTCCTTTTTGTCATTTAATTTTGCGTACTCTATCTTATCGTACTTCTTTTGTCATATTTTTGTTTCCCGCTTGTTTCCCTTTTTACCTAGACATTAACCTTATCCTCGCAGAGTTTGTGTTCCTAATAATGCATGCCCTTTTTGTCTCCAATGCACTGTTCCTATGTTGGTATCGTTTTAATAACCTTTTTTTTTTTTAACTGCACGATGGGTGGTCGATTGTCCTTCTACAGCTTCAGTCAGCTCCCGTTGATCATCCTTATGAGTTATATGCCTGATAAGTCTTTCAAATGTACTGATCCTCCATATGTAACAGTTTTTACTTCGTATAGTCCTAACCAGTGCATTTTGAGCTTGCCTGGGTGTTGAAACGATTTGTTTTCATATATCAGTACTAGATCTCCTTCCATGAAGGTTTTCTTCTTGATGTGTCTATCATGCCAAGCTTGGTCCCTTGCTTTCTGGACTTGTTGGTAAAAACCTGCTAAGATCTGGTCTTCCTCCATGGTCATCAACTAATTTAGTCTCTCTTTTACTATGCCTCACATTGTCATGTCTGTAATTGTTGCTATGCACAAGCTAGGTACTAAAAATTCTAATGGCACCACTGCTTCTTGGCCATAGACCAATTTAAATGGCATGTGCCTTGTCAACTTTTTGCACGTAGTCCTAAAGGCCCATAATATTGCTAGTACTTTGAGGTCCCAATTGTCCCTGTTGACATTACATATCTTTGTTAGTGCATTCTCCAGGATTTTGTTGAATGCTTCTACTGTGCCATTTTCCTGTGGGTGATATGGTGTGCTCTTCTGATGATGGACTTCAAACTCTTCATTCATAGCGCTGATAGTGTTGTTTATGAAGTGCGTGCCTTGGTCCCTCATCAAAACTCTGGGCATCCAAATCTAGTGATCACTTGTTCAAATAAAAAGTGTGTTGTTGTTTCTGCACTGCAATCCTTCACTGGTGCGGCTTCCACCCATCTTGTTAGGTACTCTGTCACGGTGATAATGTACCTAGCTCTTATTCTTTTTGTTGGTGGGTTGATTGGTCCCACAAAGTCTATTGTCCATTTGTCAAATTCCTGCAATGTTACCTATGGTCATAATGGCATCTCATTCCTTATGTTGGGTTTACCTAACCTTTGATAGACATCGCATCTTTGACAGTATTACTTCAAATCTCGAAGAATGGTCGACCATCATAGTCCTGCACGCAATACCATATGCACGGTAGCTTTGCCTATGTAATGTCCTCTTTTTATTCCCTCATGGGAGTTTTTTAAGACTCTTGGTCTTTCATGTTATAACACGTATCTTTGTAAGATGCTATCTACGCCCATTTTGTATAAGTGTCTTGCGATCAACTGATAGTCTGTAGCATAGACTACCAAGTTTTTCTTTTGCATGGTGTTGTATTCCTGTGGTGCAGTGCCTGTGCTCAAGTACTAAATAATATCTGCAAAGTATTCATCAACAATCTGGACTGAGAATAACTATGCATCCAAGAAGTTGTCTTCTAAATTCATAGGTTCTTCTCCATTTGTGACTCGTTATAGGTGGTCAGGTCCTGCATTCAATTTTTCTAGCTTGAATATTACTTCAAAGTAAAATTCTTGAAATAGCAGCAACCATCAATAGATTCTCCCCCCCAACACTGGCTTGTTGACTAGGTATTTCAGGGTTGAGTGATCTGTGAACATCTTAAAGTGTTTTCCTAATAAGTAGTGTCTGAACTTTTGTAGTGTGTAGACCATAGCTAGGCCTTCTCTCTCCATGGTGTTGTAGTTTTGTTCTGATTCTAATAGTTTTATTCTTGCAAAGGCTATGGGGTGATCCAAACCCCCCTCTCCTGGCCGAGCCAAGATAGCTCCAAGTGATATGGCTGATGCATCTACATGGACATGGAATGTCTTCTCCCAGTATAGAAATACTAATATTGGTGCGGTGACCATCTTTTCCTTCAGGGTATCCAGACCATGTTGACACTCGTCGTTCCATTGAAAATTTGTATCTTTTATTAACAATTTTTCCATTGCTGCAGTAATCTGTGTGTATCCTTTGATGAACTTTCTATAGTATCCTGTGTGTCCCAATGTCGTTCTTAGATGACAGACGGTTTTAGGTGGTGGTAAATTAACAATTACTGCAATCTTTGCAGGATCTACTAGTAAACCTTGTTTGCATACTATATGACCCAATAGTATCCTAAACGATGTTCTGAACATGCATTTGTTTATGTTTAATGATATCTTGCACTGCTTGCATCTTTCTAGCATCATCTGTAAGACTTCGACATGGTCTATCAACAAATTGTAGACTGTCCAATCATCCAGGTATACCTCTAGAAACTGGTGGATGAATTCATTAAATGCGACAATGACTACTCTAGAAAATATTGTTGGTACATTCTTCAGTCCAAATGGCATGACTGTGTAATGGTAGGATCCCCATTTTGTCACAAACGTGTTCTTGTATCTGTCTTCCTATGCTATATTTATCTGATGGTAGCCTGAGAATCCATCAATAAATGAGTAAGCTTCATGTCCACCTATGTTCTCTAACACTTCATCTGTGAAAGGTTTAGGGAATGGGTCATGTAGGCATGCATCGTTCAACTTCCTCAAGTCGACACATATCCTTATCCCTCCTTGTTTTTCTTCCTGAACTACCATCGGGCTTATCCATTCTGATTCTTTGACCGGTTCTATGATTTCGGCTTCGAGCATCCTGTCGATCTCAACTTTGACTTTCTACTTATATATTGGGTTCAATCTTTATGGTTGTTGTCTGATCAATCTCGCTTTAGGTCTGAGTGGTATCTTCATTTCTCCTAGCTCTCCGGCTATATCTTTCATCTCTGTAAATGTTGTAGGAAACAGGTCGTTGTACTCATGCAATAACTCTGTTATACTTTCATCCCAGTAGTCTCCAATGCTATCCATTTTGGGATGCTCAACTGTCCCAATATTGACTTTCTTTACTTTGATCGGCTCGGAAATGACTTCTGATTCTATGGGTGGACCTTCCACCTCTCTTTCTCCTTCTGAATATCGTGTGGATCGTCTTCATTTGGTGCTTCCTCTTGCACATGGTAACATGACAATAGTTCCTTAACTATCTATTTTTTCCGTTGTTTCTCTTATGTTATGAGATTGACTTCCGGTTCCTTGATGAATACCACACCTCTTATCTATTTAAGAGCTACATCTATGTTGGGGTTTTCATGTTCAAATGAAAAAGTGACTGTAAAATTTTGTTGCAATGTGGTCTAAGTCACAGTTCCTTTGTGCAATTCCCGATCTGTGTATTAGTTTGCTGGTATGCCCTCTAGGGTGTGTATAAAATGATGAGGCCATTCCTTTGGGGGTGTCATTTTCCACATCATTCTTCACTCCTCTAATTTTTCCGCTGGTGCCCCTTGACCATCATACTTCTACTACTTGTTGTCTTTTTGTTCCGCGTCGAACCATATGCACAGTAACCGCTTACATTGGTACCAATATATGATCGTCTCTTTGTGTGCGCCCCACCATCTTGTAGGTGTGGCCTTGAGTGCTATATCAAGTGATAATAGTCTCTAATTATCTAAAGCTTCATCTTCATACTATGCCAAGAATACTTCCAGGTCATTTATTCTATGGAAACTGGGTGGTTCCCTTATCTCTATGCCTACCCATCTTACTGCATGGTCTATTATTGTACATCTTCTCATGGACATTTCATGTAGCCTTTGTTGCTAGTTCTCTAAACCGGTATCTGAGTCTGTTTCACATGAAGTAATGCTCCACCAACTGAGTATCCCATCTGCAGTTGGGTTCACGTAATCCTCATCGGGCGCAGTTGTTCTGTATAACTAGCTGATTTCCTCTAAGTCTAAGAAAGTAGGTTCTACAAACCTCTCCCCTTTCGATGGATCTAATGGCGCGATGAACCTGTATTCTCCTGACTCAAATGTCATTTTCCTGGTCTTCAAGTTGATTATGGATTGGTTTTCCAACGCCCAATCCAAACCAAACAACGCTATATATGGTGTTCTGTCGTCCACTATTTCAATGACTTCAAAATATTCTTTAGTGCCAACTCCATCTAGGTCTATTATCACTCCTTTTAGTCTACCAATTTGTAGGACTCTATGTTGGTTTGCTAGTTTCAGTTGAACAGGTGAATATCCTAATATGGGCTCTCCCATGCATTGCCATGTCTTTTTTGGTAATACATTAACTTCAGATCCTAGATCTAATATGATATCTCCCATGTTGAAATCTCTGATGTTGGCATTCAGTCTGAACTCCCTATTGGTTCTTCTTCTTGTATGTAAGCGATTAACTATTTTTTGTTCTAGTTTGTCTTCCATCTCTATACTACATTTTTCTAATATGTTTTGCAATATTTTGATAGATGATGGATCATTCAATAATTTTACACATCATTGCAAAAATCCTTTGATTGTACTTACTTGTCCCATGGGTTTCATTTCATTGTTATGATCCAATACTGGAGGCATATCATACTCTGGTGCTTCCTTGCTTTGCTGCACAGTTGAAGTCGACGCCATGTATTCCTTTTGAAATTCTTGTCTGACATCCTTAACTATCTCCTTCTCCTTGTGCATGTCGAACTGCTTCTTTGGTTCGATGTTCTTATTCACCCATTGGTTTTGTACTTGCTCTTGTCGAACTGTGTTGTTTCCTATTTTAGCTCCTCCACGAGTGACGATGTTGATGTTCCTTCCTTCGTCCCTCGCTTTAGCTAAAATACACTGAACATTCTAGTTGTTTTGATTTCTTTTTTCTTGAATCTTTACTAGTAATGTCAAAGATTCCTCTATATCATGGTCCGATGCACGACAATACATGCATGTTGCTGGTGGAAGTGGCCATTCCCTTGCATAATGTCCTGGTTTTTGGAAATTGTGACATACCACTACTCCTCTACCTTGTCTGAAGCCTCCTCTTACACGTCCTCCACCTCTGTATCCTGCTCGATCTCCTCTCAGTGCATTATACTGAGGTGCCTGATTGAACTATGCAGTATTGTATTGAGGTTGTGTTGTGTTGTACTGCGGTTGTGCATTATTATATGGTTATTACGCAGTATTATATTGTTGTTGTGTAGTGTTGTATGGAGCTGGAACTTGGTTAAACTATGGTGTGGTTTTCCCAGTCATCATTTATGCCTTCACTCTATATGCATCTAATGTTCTCTCTCTCATCAGCTCCATGGTTCTACAATCTTTGTCATCGTGGTCCACTGTCTGGTATTTCTACATCATCGTGCAGTGATATGGATCGTGACCCAATTTCTTGCAGATTTCACACCATAATCCTTCTATTGGTAATGGATTTGGCATTCCTGTTGCCATATACTGCATGAATGTTGGACATTTGTTCTTGTGGTGTCCTTCCATTCTGCATGTAGTGTACCAAATGACTTCTCAATTTTCCTTCATCTTTTTTTTTTTAATGTCTGGAGGAATCAACAACTAGTTGGGCACGTGGCCGTGTTATCCAACCACTACCACTATAACCTCCAGGTGTGCCCACGATGCCCCTTACGTGGTACACAAGGTAAGTCGAGGGGAGTTGAACTTGAAACCTCATGGAACTTCATTTTCACGGCACTTGCCAATTGAGCTGCCCCCCCCGGGGCCATTTTTCCTTAATCTTATTATGGTTTAGCTGAAACATTAAGTTCTTCAAATCTTACTTTAATTCTTTGATAGCTGGTTCCGTCTATTGATACTGATTTTCTTCTAGTTGCAGGGTTTCCTTTAGAGCCTCTGCCTACATCTAAAAATTTTGTTGTCACAATGGGTATTTTAAGTGTGGTAATAGTGCCTATGCTACATATCGGTCATGAGATACTTCAACTTTCCTTTTAAACACTTGAATCACTGGTCAATTTCCCAAATAGATTCTCCTGGTTTCTGTCAGATTTCTATCATCTCATTCATGTATTGATCCTCTGAGCTTGGCTTCTGGAACTCATTTATCAGTAACTTCTTAATGTCTGTCAGTGTCCTTGTCGTCCTTGGTGCATTGTTTGCGTCTAGACTCATGTACCAGTCTAGTGTGCGGTGTCTTAGCGTAATAGCTAACTCTGAAAGTTTGGTATCTTCATCAGTGATCTGTTTTTCTTCCCAAATCTTTGCACAAATGAACAAGTGTTTCTCAGGGCCTTTTGCTGCTTCTCCTTGAAATTTTGGTAACTTGATGGTAGGATCATGTCCTGCCATTCTGAACATTGAACTACTACCTCCACGCGGTGTAGATACCTGACTAGTGCTACCTGAACTGGCTCCTCCAGTTGTTGTTCCTTGTGTAGATGTACTTCCTACTGTCTGACTACTTATGAACTTCAGTTTTGTAAATGGTGGTGTTCTCTTTGGTGTATTAGTCACACATGGGTTTATGGGTTCCACACTGAAATTAATATGGATAGGATTGTTGCCTTCTCTTCTCATTCTTGGACCTCTCGTATTCCTCCCATATGTTGCACACAGGATTTCCTCAATATGCTCCACATCTTGAAGATCCTCTACCTCTTCCTCATCACTCTCCAAGCCTTCCCTCATAGCTACGACTCTCTTCTTGGTATTCACCTTGTATTGGTATGGTACTCTGCTATGCGTCAATCCATTTTTCACCAAGATCCACTTGATCTAGTCATCATCCATCATGATTGGGTCCAAGGGTTCCTCCATCTTTTCCTTATCCTTTCCTCCTTCCATTTCTCTCTTTTTTGTCAGTTCTTCCCCCCTTCCCCCATGCATGTAGGGAATTTTAGCTATCTAAATCCATTTTCATTACACCTTTGTTGTATAGCAGTATCTTAATAGAAGTATACAACGATCTAATGTACCTTCCTCGAGGTCCATGTAGAAACTCTTGCTCCGTTGTGTTGTACGACTTCATTGTGTCTACTGCAAACTCTGTTATAAAACCTACCACAATATTGTCAAGCCAAAAATCTACTGCGTGGGTGAATTTGTTGTTCACCTGTAGTAACTGCTCAATCTGTACTGGGTTCCACTCTAACTGTCGAATCCGATTCGTTGCATGGTTATCCTTCAATCTTAGTATCCACTCCTGCAATAAGTGTGGGAAATCACAGAAAAATACTTCATGTAGATCAGTAACATGTATTTCTCAAGATATTTGCGGGGTGTTATTCTAGGGTTTCTATTATCTTTCTATGCAAAATCTAGCTCTTTTGTTCTTAACCATCTTTCTATCTCTGCTTTTGTGGGATTTGTAGAAATTTCGATACAAATTAATGTATTCCTGTGATTCTCCTGATCTAACAATTTCCGCCACTTGTTAAATACATAATTGCTTCTACTATTATTATTGCGGAAGCAATTAAACCACGATCACAACCACAATGCACAAAGTGAAATATCAATAACACACAACACATAAGTTTTACCGAGAAAGCGTAAAGCTAAAAACCCCAACTATCATATATTATGTATATCATGAATCATGAAACAATCTCATACAAAACTCTAATCCAAGATCTCTTAGTACAATACAATCGTCTCACACTGTCATACACAAATTAGCAAATACATGCACCAATTCCTGTGTCCAGACAACCTGCCTCCTCTGCACAATCTCTGCAATCCAAATTCTCACAATGAATCGAATGAATAAAATTGCCTCGTTTTCACATGCTCATAAGCATATTCACTGCATGTGTGAACAAATCAAAATTGATAGCCAAACTGTCTCTTTCACCTGTTATCTCAACTGGATCTCCATTGGAACTGACATGCATGTTGTTAACTGTGGTGAATCTTCAGTTGCATGTGAGTTCACTGATTAACTTAACTCTCACTAGTGCATGTTTAGTTACAACTAGTACAACTGATATTAACTCACTTAACTACACTTATAATTCTGTTACAATTCCAAATCACTCAGTTATGAATGAGATAGTAGATTAATATTTATTGTCTAATTTAATTAAGGGAAAAGTAAATTAGACA
>JASDQU010753213.1:46288-71486 GCA_032191745.1 Picea mariana | reverse complement strand
CTCGGGGCTTTCTTCATCACTATATATATTTATAAAATTGGTCAGAGGGTTAGGCGAACTTGTTTCTATTGATACCTGACCTGTCTCTAGTTGAGTCGTCACGCCTGTCGTCGACATCGCTAGTGGCATTGTGGATCCTGGGTCATCTGACCCGTTGATGTTACCTAGGTTTATGAAATCATGGCCGCTTAACCCCACCAGGCTCTCTTCTGGGCTATCGATCAGAAACCTTGTCAACCTGACGGGTTCCGGGATATCCTGCATCAGACCCATCATATGCAAGGCGTGTTAATACATAAGTTCCCCTCTCTCTCGCATGTCCTGAACCTCGGGGAAATTTCTGTTATGTATCGGGGATTCCTGGGAAATATCTACTGTTTCGATGGCTTCCTCGGGTGATCCCACCGCTCCAAATGATATCATTTCTTCTCTTGTCCTGATGGTCTCCCGAAATGTTTGCTCCACGACTGTTGCTTGCTCATACCAACTCATAGCCTTGAATCTGGTTGCCTTGGGGTCAACCATCCTTGCCACCACCTCCTCCTAGTCTTGAGCATTTTCGATGAAGATTTCATCCTCAAACCTATCATGGGCGTATGGCCAGCATGTTGATACTTGTGATGCGTGCTTTAGGACTAAACCTTTTGGGTCGTGCTTGCGAAAACGACTAGTCTGGAATTAGAATTCCAATTGGCTTAACCCTTCTTGCTTGGCATGCACAGTGTCCTTTACAATGTAGAAACCAATATGGAACCCATAGCGCATGAAGGCCCGCTTCTTATCCTTTACCAAAGTAGCATTGTAACCTTGCAGGATGCTCTGATAACAGATTTCCCCTACTATTAGTCGATTAGGGACATATACAGGTAGCAGATGAAGTGCTCCAGTGGTGCCAAAAGCCCTGATGTAGGTATTGCGCTCATCCAGATACCAGTGGCCAACCTTAGATATAATATTTTTGGCTGTGTCCGAAAGACTTGGGCATTCTTTCTTGAACAACAACAAATGAATGTGCGCGATAAACTAGTCACAGATGAGAGAGTAGGATTTCTTGTACCTGTTCTCCCACAAGATGCCGAAATAAACATGGACCGGGAGATCTGGGGTATGCCAGCTTAAGTTCATTCCAACAAAAGAATTTTTGGTGCAGACGACGTCCAGAAGATAAGATGCCATGTAAAAGGACGGGGTTTCTCCTTCTTTCGGCGTCTGAGCTTTCCGAATGCAGGTGCTCAACTATTTAGAGATGATTGCACCCCAGTTAAAACCTATCCTAGAAATGGCTACGGTATACGCTAGAGGCATCCAAGCTTCTGAAAACCTGGAGAAGTATTTTTCCCCATGCAATTTGCAGAGGAGGGCCATTAAATAAATGTAAGTCTCTCTAAGGTTGGCCATCAGGTACCAGCCAAAGGTCCGATTGGTGAAATTTTTATCCTCTCTCCACCAGGAAGCCATCACCTTACTGGTGTTGTGTTTCTCATAGAATCTCAAAACAAAATCAATATTCCACCGCTCTTCCAGCTCTCTGGGCTAGTAATAATTTTGCACTTATACTGGAAGGAAAACCCCGATACACCCGACATTGTCGTCGTTAATCACACATTTTTGTGTGTCAGTGTGATCAATAAGCCATTTCAAGAGTTCAATGCAGGGAAATACCGGAGTCCTAATCGCCACCATGTGTAGGTACGCCTTTCATACATTTAGGAGGACTTCATCGTCGAGTCTTCTCTTATCAGGATTGTTGTGCGAGGTACATTCAGGGAGTTCTTCCTGCTTAATCTTCTTGAAAATTTCTTCCCAACGCGAGAATAATGTCTTGGTCCCAATGTTTTCCTCTGTGTCTTGGTCCCAATGTTGAACGAAAGTTTTTTTGGTTGCGGTTTTGATGACGGGCGCCGGTTTTGAAGCGAATTCCAATTGTTTTGCCACCGCTAGGGAAGAACCTTCTCCCACCTCTGGTTCTTGTAGATTTGGTGCTCTTGAAGATTTCCTGGTGGTGGGCTTCTTCGGAGGCATCGTTCCTGCAACCAAAAACAATCTTTAGGTAGTTGTACATAGTGACATTGGATAAAATGTATGAAATGAAGCATAAAACATCCATAGATCGGTACATACTTGTAACGCTCGGTAAACTGTTGTTTTTATACTCATTGGACCTTGGAAATTATCCCCGGACTACTCGCCTCGCTCTTCTGGATGATCCGAATTCCTTCGCGCACAGAATAATCCTGTTTTCAATGACTTAGAGAATATAACGGGAGAGATCCTACCAGTCGTATCAACCAGTTAATACGAGTAATGGGTGAAATTCAAAACAATCTACCACTGAATCTCTGCAAATAAATTCTACATGGGTTGACAGCAGAGACGCGGGGGGAAAATGCACTGTATCGGCAAGTTCAAATGGTCCTTTTGATTCGCGCACGAATTAGCAACTAGTGCAAGTTTCTGGAATTAATTAACCTTTAAATGCGTTGTATCTAGCGTATCTCATAGCTAAAACGTCCCATCACATCATCTTCTTAGTGGGCAGATCGAGAATTGGCGATATTCTTAAGCATGTTTCCGTCGGTATCCTTCTGAGAAAACTTCCGACGCCGATTGACTTCATCGTACGATATCGACGTGGCACCACTGACTCGGGATACAAGGCACTAACGACTAGGAACTTAACTTATGGGTAACGGTCGGACTCGAGACTTTGTTTAAGTCAAACGCACTAAACTAAGCTTGACACTGTGACTGCTGATGCCGAGAGAGTATCGGGGATCGACATTCGGGAATAAAACTAGCACGTAGTTTCTTCGTGGGTTATCGTCCTTCGAATCTCCAAATACCGAAAACGTTTCGGAAGTCGGCGATCGACGATTATTATTTCATTTTCATTCAATGCTTATTGTTTCAACCTTTCGTTGATGCCGAGAGAACCAGTTATCGATGATATACTTGGTGAAGTTATTTCATGAAAGAAAACATCTATTCGCTGACGCCGATGAAGATCGGGGCTCGACAACTTTGGTTCTCCCTAGCGTTTTCTTTCACGCTTAATCCTTTCCGATGTCGAATTACTTGAGCGCGTCCGGGAAAACTTTGACTGTCATTTCTTTAATTTAGATATTAGTCTTTTAATTTAATGATTTTCACATGTCCAAGCAAGCTTTTAAAGACTTGATGAGAATAAAAAATGATAAGAAAATGACACATTTTTATATCAGACAATGCTAAAAGATCAAGTGGTACCCAAAAAGTGAAATTTTATGTAGACTTTTTAGGGTGTGTTGATTGCTCAACATGTTCTCGAAAATCAACCTCCTCTTAAAAAATTGCACTATGCCTCATTGACCAAAACATTGAAATTCTCATGCAAGTATTTTTATATAAGAAATATGGGATAACAAGTTGTAGAATTACATGCTTGATGAATGTTTTGATTGTAATTTTTATGTATGGATCCTTTGATGGCATGGAAATTGAATGTAAGGCAAGGCATCGCAAGTAAAGAAAGGGCATGACAAGTGAAGGCATGGCATGGAAATTGAATGTAAGGCAAGACATGGCAAGTAAAGACAGGGCATGACAAGTGAAGGCATGGCATGGAAATACAAGACATGGCAAGTGAAGGCAAGGCAAGACATGTCAAGGCATGGCATGGAAATGAATGGAATGGTATGGAAAGACATGGCATGGAAAAGGCAAGGCATGGAAACTGAATGCAAGGAAGGGCAAGGCATGGAATGACATGGAAAGGCATGGGATGGCAATGCATGGTATGTGTTATAGAAATATTTGCCTCACCCTATGCAATCTTGCACAGAGGGTCTTTTTCCATTTCCCTATGCAGACTTATCATCCCTGTTTGTAAAATCCAGAGCTAAAAATACATATTTTTCCACATGTACGCATCTTGCCTACTATACATCATGCGTATACGCAGGCTGCACCACTACAAATCACGTACATTGGGATTTGTGCCAGAAAATAAAAATTAATGTCGAGTTTCCATGTCACAATAAGAGATTTATGATCCTTGGCCTTCCATATACTGGAAACGTTCCGAATCGACCCTTCAGTTCTATTTTGAAGACTATAAATGGCCCAATTCCGAGCTATGGAAAGAGGAGAAAGAATTCAAATTTGAGAGAAAAATTACTCTGGAGAAATTATTTACTTCATATTGAGTCTGCATCACTTTGTCCTTTAAGTCTGAACACAGTGTTCAGCCCCCAATCTCTTCCCTTATTGATTGAACACCTCATTGCTTTTCTATTATGAGCTTGCCTTTGGTGGAGGATTGAAGTGGTGGAGGCCCAACTAGAAGGAACTTAGTTTCTCGGTTCCGAACTGTGCCGACACAAAAGTTTGTAACATTTTCACTTCTACTGATCATATATTAATAGAAATACTCTTTTCCAGTCCAATTGATATTTTGTAAATATTTGAATTATTATTCCATGGGTGTATTTGTCATGTTTATTAATGGATTGTGCTATTGAATGCGCTAACATCATTTATTATCACCATATGCTTGCTTTTCTTGGTTGTTGAGGACTAGTTGCAGGTATATTGCTTTGGGTCAAGTGCTCAATGGTGGACTTCATCGAACGTCTAAACGAGGTAGGCATTTTATCTTGGCTTGCTAGCATATTTGTATTCATAGCATACTTGAGAAGAGAGTTGATTTCTGCAGTCATTTCCATTTGTTGTGGTTTACCCTAGCCATAGAGAGATTTTCCTCGTAACAGAATTGATGACCATACTGGGGATTGAATCTTCTTTCTTAGGGTTTGGAGTACTTTTCTACTTATATTGATCTCGTTCCTATTGTGTTTCTTGTCGTATCATTACTTGACAACCTCTGTTCACTTTGGGTCTGATTTTTCAGCTTTCTCCCTTGCCTGGCCTTGTTTTATGAAACATATACGTGCCTTTTGGCTTGATAGTCGTGTACATACACAGACTATCCCTCATTAAGCTACGTACATACGCTCTGTTTCCTTGAACAATCACGTACAACAACTTTCCTTGCTTGTTTGTTGTGTTTGGTGGTTGCTAGGTGGGATTTGATGTTTGCTGAGTCTTCTTGGATCTCTGTAGTGCATGTTAAGTGCCTGTGGGATGACAGGAAACTGATATTTGGTTGAATTTTTGGGCAGAGTCTTTCTCATGATCTTTTCATTTTGATTGTCCTTGTACATTGGGCTGGGTGTTTTTCTTCTTGGTATCCTGCTTAAGTTATCTCTTTCTATACATAGTAGAGTTTATATATCAAGTTTCTTTTCAGTCCATGTATTTTCATTTTTATTATATTGAAAATACAAAAATATTATGCATGTTCCATTGCTTGGCATTTTGGTCTTTTGAGTCCTTGTCATTAGCTTAGTGCATGTAATGAAAGATTACATTTTTACTTCAGAATTGCAGAGTTGAAATTGAAAATTGCATTTGTTATTAGAAGCATATCATTCATTGAAAGTTGAAGTTAGGACTTTGCATTATTTTCATATTTACTTTTATTGCTGAGTCGTAGCATCATGAGTTTCACTACCATACCTTTTTGAGTAATCACAGCTACTAAAATTAACACTATAAAATAAAATTGATTAGTCACAATTTTATTTTCTAGGGTGCACAAACTAGCTTAGGATTTAGTGCCTTGGAATATGATTTTGTGAGTAAACTTCTCCAAGGAAATTAAATCAACATATGTGTCTGAGAAAGGGAGTGGAGGAATCCATTGTATAATTGGTAATATCCGGAGGGTCTGCTCACACCGGAGTTAATCACTAGGTCTCCCGAGGTTGGTTGAAGGGATATCCCCCCGATACCTTCTTAGTGTCAAAGATATTTCTGGGGATCTTTCTAGTGCCTTTAACTCCGTGAAAGGTGGTACTTTCAAGGTTTGGGGCTTTGCTACCCTGCCCATACGGTGGACCTGACTTACGACTGCTCGCTTGTGCATCAGTTATACATTGGTTTATTAGTTGCTTGACTTAGGTGCCACATAGGTTACTTGTAGGGGTTATCCTGTAGGTACCCTGGGTCAGATAAGGGTTGAACAACACACAACCTTTATGGAGGATTACCTCTTCGGGGGGATCTGACCGATTGGTTGTTAATCCCACGAGGGCCCTTATAATTGATTCGGTTACCTTCGATCTTTAGCAGGGAGTCTCAAGCTCCTCTTGGGAGAGACATACCTTCTTTAGGGAGGGAGGCCACTTTACCCGGTTTGTGTGCATATTGGTCGTTTGACTTTTGGTGTGCTCTTTGATTACTTGTTGGCCTTAGGATTTATTTTTTGTCTTTAGAGTCTTAAGTCATCATGGAGTCGGACCAATGTATCCCCCGGTCCTGTCGCTTGTTATAGTTACCATCGGATTTCGAGTCTTTGCCTTCTAAAAGGCGTAGAGTTTTTAGGCATGGTCACACACCTCCACCATTCAAACTTGTGATTCTACAAGGATGAGTACTGAACCTAGTCTTCTGAACACTAGGAGCCCTTCAACTCCCACACCCACTATAGTTAATGGCACCCCTTCGACTACTGCAACCACAATGGTTGTAGTGCCAGAGGCACCTATCATTACTATGGCTCGACCTATAGTGAATGCTCAATCTCTTGGCTCGAATCCTTTTGGGTCTCTTGGTCACTCATCGGGCTATAATGTTCAGTCCATCCCTATGGCCTCTAGTCCTTTTCCCTATGGTATGCCGAACTTTACTTCGCAGTTTTCAAACACCATCCCAGCTGTTGGCCCTAATGCTAGCATTGGGCTTGGGGGCACTACACCTCCTTACACTCCATTTTCGTTTGGTGGTTCTCAAATTCATAAAATGACTCCTAATATGGGAGGTATTCTTGCTTTTAACCCCGGGTCTAATCCTCTTGCTTTTGGGTGGAACAACCAACCTAGCGGACAAGCTTCTTCTCAAGTTCCGTCCTATACCCCTACCTCCTCGGTGTTGATTCTGACCAATACGTTTGTCATGATGAATCCACCTCTATCCTCCCGATTCACACCTGGAGGAGGTCGGTTTCAAGCTTTGGGAAACCCCCAACCCAGGTCCAATCCGGCTGGGGGAAATTTTTATAACCCCCAGCAGAACATTCCTACTGGAATAATGCCCAACCAACCTTTTATGAATCATCCCAGAGGAGGGCCTTACAATCCTGGACATGGCCATGGTACTTACCAGAACCTTGGATGGGTTGCAGTTCCTCAAACACAATCATTCCTGGGAGCTTACGGCCAGATGTCGCAACCCCGTCTCCCTTTTCTGGCCATGCTTAGTCTGCCAAACTTGTCTAAGTTGATGAACGACCCTGTGAGTCATGATCCTACATGGCCCCCCGTCCCCACCAAGATTCCTTCAGACATTCTGAAATTCGAAGGTAATAATGGTGAGGATCCTGGTGATCACGTTACTACCTTTCACCTATGGTGCTCCTCGAATTCCCTTAATGACGATTCTATTCGGTTAAGATTATTTCAACGCACCCTCATTGGAGTTGTTGTGAAATGGTATATCGAGCTACCTAGGGGGGCATATGGGACCTTTAGTCAGATGGTGTTGGTATTCCTTCGCCACTTCTAGTTTCCGGTTCGTTACGATGCTGGCCTAGAAATTCTATCGACTTTACGCCAGGACACAACCACTCATATCTCAGATCATATCCAGGAGTGGTGTAGATGGAAGAGGTTGATTAAGACCTCCATACCCTCAACCTTTCTTTTAGAATGGTTCCTTAAGTCTTTTCACACTCCTATTTAGAAGGATGTTGCTACATCTGGGGTTACCACTGAGGAAGAAGCGATATTTAAAGCCCAACAGTTAGACCTGATATATGCTCAGTCTAGGATGTTATACCACATTCTTCCAGATGCACCGTGGTCAACTTGTGACCCTAGAAAAAAGCCCGGACCTCATGCTGATGGCATTGTAGGCTCCGCCAATGTAAAATCCACAGACTCGGTGACAAGCAATTTGAAAGAGTTGTCTCTAAACCAGTCTGCAGGAGGGATAGCTTTGTCTGTGTCTTCCAACTCCACTCAGTCGATGGATGTACATTCCATGCAATCGTCGGCCAACCCAAATGGTAACCAACAACTAGGCTAGAACAAGAAGAAAGGACGTAATAATCGTAAGGGTGAGAAAAATGGTAATAAACCCAAGGACAGTGGTAATAATGAGAAGATGAATAATAATGCTGGAGAAGGCAAGAGAGAAATACGTAAGGTGAAATTTCCTTGCAAGCTTTGTAAAAACAACCACCTTACTCATTTATGCCCCAAACTTACGAAAGCTACGAGGCTAGTATCTCTACCACTTGCCGTGCTAACGAATCCTTTCCCACATAGCCATCACATGGCCTCGAGTTCCTCAAACACCGAAAATGCAGCTGGTGGGAGTCAAAACCTGTTTTTGCAAGATGACGACCGTTTGTGTATCAATACAGTCGATGTGAAAGTTAATGTAGCCACTCGATCTCGAGATTATAGATCTTCACATGCTATACCTGGTCTATAATCTCCTCCTCCTCTTCCATAGACAACTTTACAGATTGAAAAACCAGAGCCACCACCTCGTATTCCGAAAGGAGTACTCAAGCGCTCTACCCACAATCCAAATGCTAGAGCCGCCCATAACTACTCTATTGTTGAGGACCTGGGTCAAACCCCTTGTGCGATGTTGGCTTTGGAGGTACTCCAGATGTGTCCTTCACAGAGGAATGCCTTACTATCTGTGTTAGGAGCTCTAGAACCCAGTGGTTCAAAAGCTATCAAGTTTGACGTCACAGATGTGAAGCCTCGCTTGCCTTACCATGTGGCATTCCAAATCCACGTGGAGTACTCAAAGTATACCATCAAACATGCGGTTGTTGATGAAGGCGTCGCTACATGTGTGATGTCCCTGATCTGTTGGAAAGCTCTCGGTTGTCTGAGTCTTTCTAAATCATCGAACACGTTGACTGCTTTTGATGGTCATTCCTTCTGCCCTCACGATATTCTTCCTTCCTTTCCAGTCCAGTTAGGTGGGAAGGCGTTAGAATTGGAGGTCGAGGTAGTTGATGTGCCTTTAAATTATAACTTGTTACTAGAACACAATTGGACCTATGTTATGGTTTCTGTCATATTGTCCGTCTTCCATACTCTTTGTTTTCCTCATGAAGGGAAGATCATGACGATTGAACAGTTATCCTTTCCGTACTCTAGTCCTAATGTATCTGTTGGACCGTCGATCCTTGTGATCGACAATTCTCAGCCGACAACTGAGAATATTGGTGTCAGAATGTGTTCTTCACTTATGGGTACTTTCGACTTTACGACACCGACTCACCACGTTTACACCATGTCCAGTAGGCCCATTTCGACAGGGAGGTCCATTCCTTTCCGCACTTCCTATTTTAGTGATCTGTGGACCCTACCTTCCTCGACTTCGTTTTGTGAAGGTCAGTCACATGCTGGAATGGCCATGCTACTATCAGCATCGAAGATTGCGTATCAAGCTGTTCTTGACTTATCTGCTGATACCGATCTTGTTACCTCGTCGACGGATGACGATGATCCCATTCTTAGGCCTGTGTGGGCCACTTCGTTGTCTTGTTCACATGACTGCATCGATGAGACTTTGCCTTCAAACGAAGCCATCATTGAAGCCATGAATGGTTCTGACAAACCTTGGGACAATATGCATCACCGCTCTTATTTTCTCCTAGAGCTTGAAAGAATTGAACAAGATGAATTTCGATCTACTTTGAGTGAGATAGTCGGTCATGCCGTAGTTCCACTTGATACACATGAAATTTATGCTGAAGGAAATATGGCGAGTATCTCTCCTACCATCACGATCGATATCTCTCGTACCCCTGGCAAGATTGAAAACGTACATATCGGTGCGGATTGTTCGCTAGAGGAAATCTTGATCTACATCGATATCTTCAAGGAATTCATAGATGTATTTACTTGGTCATATGAAGATATGCCAGTAATCGACCCTCGTATTGTCGAGCATGAGATTAGAACTTATTCGGATTTTAAACCTGTTCGACAACATCTTAGAGTTGTCCATCCCCGGAAGGTCCCTGCTATTAAAGCAGAGGTGGAGAAGCTACTTAATGCTGGCTTCATCTACCCAATTCCCATGACTGAATGGGTATCCAATCTCGTTCCTGCGAATAAGAAGCAAGGAACTAATGTGTATGTATGGAATTTCATGACCTGAACAAAGCCTGTCCTAAAGACAACTTCCCGACACCTTTCATCAATTAGATTCTCGACAAGTGTGCGGGAAGCGAAGTGTTTTCTTTTATGGACGGATTTTCAGGGTATAACCAAATTCAAATTAAACCAGAGGACCAACACAAGACGACATTTATTTGTCCTTGGGGTACTTTCGCATACCGGAAAATTCCTTTCATCTTTAAAAACGCCGGAGCAACCTTCCAACGTGCCATGACCTTCGCTTTTCACGATCTCAAGCATATAGTCAAAGCTTACCTTGATGATCTTGCTGCTCACTCTCGTAAGAGAGTGGATCACGCTATGCACCTTCAACTCATTTTTGAAAGATGTCATTACTATAGAATCCGGTTGAACCCTCATAAGTGCATCTTTTGCCGCAATTTTGCGTTAGGTCTGGTCATCTTTTGGGATTTCTAGTTTCCGAGATCGAGAGCATGGTAGATCCATTAAAGATTGAGGCAATACTCTGATTGCCTTCCCCACACACTATTATACAACTTTAAGGTATACAGGGGAAAGCTAACTTTTACGTCGATTTATAGTAAACTATGTCAATATCACTAAGGGTTTCATGCGTCTTTTGAAGAAGGACACCCCTTTTATCTGGGATGAGTGAGCCTAGGAGTCCTTCGATGCTTTGAAGAAAGCCTTGGTATCGACGCCTCTACTGAAGTCTCCTAACTATAGTAGGGATTACTTGCTTTATATCATCGCGTCTGAGGAGACGATTGATATGATTTTGGTTCAGGAGGATGATGAGCTTCTCGAGCACGTCATCCACTATCTTATTCGAAACTTAGTCGGTCATGAGCTTAATTATTCTCACGTTGAAAAGATTTGTTTGGCTGTCGTCCACACAGTCCAACGTTTACGTCATTATATATTACTTTGCAAGACTACTGTGGTTGCCGATGTCAATCCATTTCAATACGTCCTTATGAGGCGTATCATAGGGGGAAAATATAATAAATGGATTGTCATTTTACAAGAGTTTGATCTCGATTTCACTTACACGAAATCCAAGAAATCACTAGCCTTCGCGGAGTTAATATCTGACTTTCCACGATTAGATGAGTTTGTTATCCATGTTGATTCGTTTATGGACGGACACATTTTTCTTGTCTCGTCGTTTGACCCCTAGTATGGAGACATTGTTGTCTATCTTCAAACCTTGAATTTCCCCCAACATCTCTCACGAGATGACCGACGACGTGTAAGGTACCAAGCTAAGAATTATACTATCGTCGGTGCAATTTGTATTGTCGAGGAATAGACAATATCTTGTGTCATTGTTTAACTCACGGAGAGACCGAGTAAGTCCTAAATGATTTCCACAGTGGGGCTTGTGGTGGCCATCTATCCGGGCTTGCGACAACCCAAAAATTTTTGCGAGCCTGTTATTTCTGGCCTTCTATCTTTAAAGATTGTATTAAAGCAGTTAAAAAGTGTCATCCCTACCAAGTGTTCACTCGAAAAATGCGCTCGCATCCAGCCCCTCTTCACCCAGTCATTATCGTCGGTCCCTTCACCAAGTGGGGGGTGGACTTCATGGATTGCAACCCAACTTCGGTTGGGGGGCATCAACACATTATCATGGTCGTAAACTACTTTACTAAGTGGGATGAGGCCATGCCTATAGTTAAATACGATGGGAAGACTACTGCCTTCTTGATTTTCAATCAAATTATCGTCCGGTTCGGTATCCCGGGTGAGATTGTCACTGATCATGGCAGTCACTTTCAGAACGAAATGATAGAAGAACTAGCATCTAAGTTGGGGTTTAGACATGGTTATTCTTCTCCTTATTACCCCCAGGAAAATGGACAAGTAGAAGCCGTCAACAAGTCTCTCAAGACCATTTTGCAAAAAACTGTCAGCCAGAGTAAGTATGGTTGACATATTATGCTATATCCCACACTCTGGGCATACCGGACCTCGGTCAAGACTGCCACTGATTTTTCCCCTTTCCAGTTAGTGCACGGTGTGGAGTCGATATTACCTATTGAATGCAAAATCTCTTCTCTTAAGTTTGCAGTCACGCTCCTACCTAACACTTTCGATCTCGAGCGATGCCTTGTACACCTAGAGAGTCTTGAAGAGTAGTGTCGAGATGCCTTTACGGCTATCGAGGCGAACAAAAGACGTGTCAAGGTCCAGTACGATAAGTCTGTCTATCCTTAGTTGTACGCTGAGGGTGACTTGGTCCTCTTGTATGATCAAGCCAAAGAACCACTGGGGGCAGGCAAATTTAAACCCATGTGGCACAGTCCTTATATCGTGCGACGTGTCTTAGAAAAATGAGCCTCTGAGTTAGAATATTATGAAGGGAATATGTTGGCCAAGCCTAGGAATGGGCTCTACTTGAAAATATATTACACTTGAGCCCCAAGCTTGGGCATAACTCTTTGTATACTAATGTAATTTAGTGTATATATATTTTCCCTTTCTCTTCTTCTTCAGCTTGCTTATTGAGTTTTTCCTTGGTTGGAAGATGTCAACAGAGTCTTCGGTCTACTTAGGATTCACAGACGGATCCATTTTTCATACACAGAACTTGGCTTCCGCCGCTTGGGTGGTTTACTCACTCGAGGGTCTACTGGAGTCTTCAGGTGACATATGCTTAGGGCCATCCATGAATAATGTGGCCGAATATAGCGCCGTTATAGAACTTTTGCGCGATGCTATTTCACATGGTATTCACTCGTTAGAGGTTCGCCTAGATTCCCTGTTAGTAGTATGTCAGTTGAATGGCAGTTACTGCGTGCACGATCCTACTTTACTCCAACAATTCCTATGGGTACGTCTTTTAGAACGACAGTTTGATTTTATTATTTATTATTGCATTCCTAGGAGTTCTAATCATGTATCCGATGCTTATGCTAATTTCGTTTTAGATTGGAATTTGTTACATAACTAAAGCAAAGAAAACCATCCCAATATACACATTGTAAATATAAGTAAAGCTGAAGATCCATGTTTTATATATATTTCAGAAAATATGGTGTTTATAGTACAAAATTAGGGCTAATACCCTCAATACACATATACAACCGATACTACAATATCCACGACATCCACGCCTGTGGCACCAGATGTGTGTCATGGTAAAAAACTATGGCATTTGCGAGACACCGAAAGAGTTGTACCCAACCTCTGGGCACACCAACCACTTGCCGCTGCTTGGCTTCCGACAGATTCTCCCTGAACCATGGGAATCCTATGAGTCAAATGAGACAGGTTGCCCTGCACTTTTTGTAGGACTCTCTCAACTTCTCCTCCCACTGCCTCGTCTCCTCGGTTCCTCCTTCAATGTCAAGGAAGCCCTTTCGGCCGTCGCGGACCCATGTCTGCATTACATAAGTGTCTAGTTAGTACTTAAGCATCATCCAAAAATATTTTTGTTCTACTATACAAAAATACAAAAAAGTGAAATATTTAAAAACATTTAACTTACCTATGTCCCCATAGGCAGTCCATGGTAGGAGTGGCATGTCTGGATCCCCTCTGAAGTTGATCCCTGCATAGGGATAGTCATCCAGAGAAATGACCTGTCACTACCACTAGTAGAAGAAATCCTTGTTGTAGGGTTTGTGCACCCTACCTCCCCCCTCCCGTCTCATTACCTCAGTCCACCGTGCCATGGCTGGATCTAGAGGCCCTCTGGGAATAATCTTGACTCTAAGTCCCATGCCTGGAACTCGCTCGAAGAAGAAACTACATAAGATAGAGGCAAACCCAAAATTCCTCTTACTCCCCTGTTTGCACTCTCTCAACTGGCTCTTTATATTTGCCAGTAGCGAGGTACACCAATCATATACTGTGGGTCTCAAACACTCTACCGCATAGAACATGAGCTGCCTCGAGGCCTGGTGCAACAAAGCCAAACATGAGATCCTGGTCAACACGAGGACAATAATCTTCAGGCTGAGATTGTTTATCGCTCAGATGCGGAGTTGACTCCTGACCTTCGGAGTCTCTGCTACACATTAGGCGGCTATGTACTCTATTTTCATTCCTCTCCTTGCTCCCCATGATTTGAGGTTTACAAGCTCTCCCCGATGTGATAATCCAATAAAAAATTAGATATCCTCTACTTCAATCCTCAATGGTTTCCCATCGAGGTTGAAGATTTCACTCTCAGGGTCCCAGTAACCCACAAACATCTCAAGCAACCTCACTTGGGCCCTCATCCATTTGAGTGCCCAAAATTTATATAAGCCACATCTCTTCAAGGCCATTTGGGCCCCCAAATCTCTGTCCACAGCAACATTGACCTCCTCGTGCTCTCTTTCCCTCCATTCCAACACCATCTTGTCAGAGAAAAGCCAAAATTTGAGTTAGCAACCATATAAATCATTGATTGCGTGCTTGTACGCGAGCTTCTTGACTTACAGTCGCGTATAGGGCAAGGTATACACTCCCTGTAGTTTGCACAATTGTGTATAACCCATCGTATACACGACCTGATAAGGGGCAACCCGCATACACCGAATTACATAATTTACGCCCTAAACTACTCAAAATTTGAAATCTAATTTAAAAATTTAATCCACTGGAAATGAAGAGGAGGGGAAGAGGAATTACCTGGTCCAGACGGTTTCTGATTTCGTTGCCTGACGCTCCTGCAATCACCAGTTGAATCTTGGAGGTATTTTGGTCTAAATTTCACTATTTGCGTAAAAAATCAAAATGACATAGTAATTTTTGGTTTTTGTTACTATTTATAACCGTTTTTACCCACTTTCTATAGTTTTGAGTCATTTTTTCACCTAATGGACTAATACAAAGGTGGATTGAGTTGGGTTTTGTAGTTTTCATCAGGGATTCTTGCATATTTCAACGTTATGTTGGTCATTCGTCACCATGGGCGGGTATTTTCACTACCCAACATATAGGATAGGTATCCATTCCATCATGCATTTTCGTATTATCCTATAACTGTCACTTTTATGCCTTAGGTACGAACCCACTTGTTTTGACACAGAACCTTTTGTCTGCTATAAGTAGCGTCGTTATCAAGTGGTAGAGACTTACCAAACATGGGTACCCTAGTTAGATCTCCTACTTCATTTGGTGCCCATGTCGATATTTTTTCTTTAGGACCGGGAGTCCCTTATAGCTAGTACATGAATTTATGTTGAGCTTCATCTCTCACTCATAAACATGCTGCCTTATACCTAGAGGACTCCCAAATGAGTTTAATTTAAGCTCTTTTCCAACTCGTCTTCAAAAAGAGAAAAGATTGCCGAGTGAACTTGTCTCTTTCACAATCGTAAATTGGATTTGAAAGGATGTCTATTTGGCACAAGTTTATCCCTTTTTCACACCAAGTAGACTAAAAGTCATAAAAAATAATATTTTTTGGCGTTAAGTTGTGATTACATCTCATGACCTTGCTTATAGTATTGAGTCTATAGCCGGTTCTCGCTTTGCGTTATAAACCATTTTCCTCAGCAGTTTTTGCATCCTCAACCAAGTAGAGCCTCGTTTATATCCTTCGCAATTTGACACCCTATACCCGGGAGAGAACATTCCCCTGAGTGTCCATCTCCCGCATGCATCTCCTTGCATTGAGAATAGGTATGTTCCACTGCTGGAACTAGTTTTGCTTACTTGTGACACTCGTTTCTTCCTCTGTATCATAGCATTCATTTGTCTATGAAAAAAAAAAGACGGGCGGGAAGGGATTATTATCTTATTTTGGCAGCAATTGTGTCGCCTTTGAACATATCATAAAGTTATTGAGTCCATTCATCATCATAATTTTGGGGTTAGCATGTCCTTAGGAAGATGAGCTCGTTACAGAGTCTTCTCTACCGACTGGTTACTCTTCCAGTCCCTATGGAGAACTTGATTGATGCCTCCTGGATCTCATGGTTTCATCATTGAGTCTACGTTGTCAGAGTCTTCCAGATGTCTCATGCTCTTGTTCAAAGGATGTCTATCAACCTGTGTCGACCACTTCTCAGAACTCTTGACTTTGCATGTCCGCCATACCCTCAGTTTGTCTCAGAATCACATGATATTGTAGTCCTATCATGCACCCTGGTCCTACTTTCATCATTGGTAGGTAACCTTGAACCCGATAGTTGACACTTCATCATTGGTCGTTGACTGGGTGGTTTCCCTTGTGTTCGACGACAAGACATCTATTTATACATTGGGACTCGTGCAGTGTCTTGGATGCCATTATCCTTATTGGTGGTTTCCTCGCCTTTGTCAACAATTTTCCTCATTGGCTGCTATTCAGAGGGTTTTTTTCGTGTCTCGATTGCACTTAGAGCACACGAAAGACGCACAAGGTCATTGGTTCGTGAACATGTTCTTCGTCCGATTTCCTCCAAATCATGAAGCTCTTGCTTTGTTCCTTGTGCTGACTGATGAGAGATGCCTTAATGCTCTCCTTTCAGTGGGTCTCCTTCCATCGAATTCAGCTCATCTATTCTGGAAATGAGACCTAGAGTCCTATGAGTACCTTGAGGCTTGCAGTGATCAGTGGCAGGTTCTTTCGCCATCGATAGTTGGGAATACATCAATGTCTCCTGATCGATGAATTCTTTAGGTGTTCGACAATGACTCGTTTATTCACACTTGTAAGAATGTACTCGGTGCCTTGACACCTACTTTCATTATCGGTAGGCTGTCTCGCGTTTGTTAACGGTATACCTGAATGATTGGTAATCAAACGATGTCTCCTTATGTTCGACCTCAACTCCTTTATTCACATGATGTAGACTTGCACCCTTGGTGGATTGTGTAGAAGACTTGAAGACATCAGTATGTGGCCACATCTTTCCTAAGTTGTTGCTTCCTTTTCATTGGATCAATACCTATATGACTTCAGTGATCATGGGAGATCGGATTGTACTCCATTGTATATAGATATCTTCAGATTGGTTTTGAGACTGGTTCTACTGGGCCTTGTTCATGACTATGAAAACTATTGGCATGTAACCACATTTGTATTTGCCTATTCATGGACACGAACAATTCTTTGGTATATTTTCACATGGATCTGCAGTGTAATTCTATTGACAACCATGTATGCAAAGTCAGTACAGAAGGTAATGAACAACTAGTTCTTCCAGCTGGTTCCCCATCACTCCATTTCTGGGTTGTTTATAATGTATTTCAGCCATCGCAGATACTCCTCTGACCTCACACATTAGGGGGCATCTGTTATAGCACGATTTGCCTCACCCTATGCAATCTTGTATAGAGGGCCTTTTTACATTTTCCTATGCAGACTTATCATCCCTGTATGTAAAATCCAGAGCTAAAAATACATATTTTTCCACATGTACGCATCTTTCCTACTATACACCATGCGTATACGCAAGCTGCACCACTACAACCCACGTACATCAGGATTTGTGCCAGAAAATAAAAATTAATGTCGGGTTTCCATGTCACGACAAGATATCTATGATCCTTGGCCTTCCATATACTGGAAACGTTCCGACTCGGCCCTTCAGTTCCATTTTGAAGGCTATAAATGGGCCAATTCCGAGCTATGGAAAGAGGAGAAAGAATTCAACTTTGAGAGCAAAGTTACTCTGGAGAAATTATTTACTTCATATTGAGTTTGCATCCCTTTGTTCTTAACGTTCAACCCCCAAGCTCTTCCCTTATTGATTGAGAACCTCATTGCTTCTCTATTATGAGCTTTCCTTTGGTGGAGGATTGAAGTGGTGGAGGCCCAACTGGAAGGAACTTAGTTTCTCAGTTCCGAACCGTGCCGGCACGAAAGTCTGTAACATTTTCACTTCTTATGATCATATATTAATAGAAATACTCTTTTCCCGCCCAATTGATATCTTGCAAATATTTGAATTATTATTCCATGGGCATATTTGTCATGTTTATTAATGGATTATGCTATTGAATGTGCTAACATCATTTATTATCACCATATGCTTGCTTTGCTTGGTTGTTGAGGACTAGTTGCAGGTGTATTGCTTTGGGTCAAGTGCTCAACGATGGACTTTATCGAACATCTGGACGAGGTAGGCCTTTTATCTTGTCTTTCTAGCATATTTGTTTTCATAGCATACTTGAGAAGAGAGTTGATTTCTACAGTCATTTTCGTTTGTTGTGGTTTACCCTAGCCATAGAAAGATTTCCTCGTAACAGTATGGAAAGACATGGTATGAAAATACTAGACATGGCAAGTGAAGGCAAGGAAATGAATGGCAAGGCATGGAATGGAAAGGAATTACATGGTATGGAAAGGCATGGCATGTAAAAGGCAAGGCATGGCAAGTGAATGCAAGGAAAGACATGTAATGGCATGGCATGGCATGCCATGGAAAGTCATGGTATGGAAAGACAAGATATGGCAAGTGAAGGCAAGGCAAGCTATGGCATGTCAAGGCATACCATACCATACCATACCAATGCAAGGCATACCATACCATACCATAACAATTCTATACCATACCATACCATGCATACCATACCATACCATACCATACCATACCATTTCCAATGCATACCATACCAAGGCAATGCACGACATACCATACCATACCATTGCCAATGCATACCATACAATACCATTTCTATACCATACCATGCCATTACCAATGCATACCATACATTGGAAATGAAATGCATACCATTGCCATTGGCAATGCATACCATACAAAGAAATGACAATGCATACCATACCAAAACAAGGCAATGGAAATGCATACCATACCATATAAGGAAATGGCAAGGCAATGCATACCATTGTCAATGCCAATTCTAATGCATGTCAATGTCAATGCCAATTCCAATACCAATGCATACCAATGGTATGCATACCATTGCGATACCATGGTATGTAATGCTATGCAAAGGAAATACCATTTCCTATGCATACCAATGGTATGCATAGGTAATGGTATTGTCGTTGCATACCATTGGATACCAATGGTATGCATACCATGGTATGGATACCAATGGTATGCATAGGTAATGGTATTGCCGTTGCATACCATTGGATACCAATGGTATGCATACCATGGTATGGATACCAATGGTATGCATAGGAAATGGTATTGTCATTGCATACGATAGCAATGGTAATGCAATGGTATGCAAAGGCAATACCATTTCCTATGGTATGCATACCATTGCGATACCATGGTATGCATACTAATGGTATGCATACTTGAGAATCCATAAGACAACTACCACTAAAATCCTAAGACAACTAAAACCCTAAAAATAACCTATAAATGGTATGGATACCAATGTTATTCCATACCTGAGAATCCCTAAGAAAACTACCACTAAAACCCTAAGACAACTAAAACCCTAAAAATAACCTATAAATGGTATTCATACCAATGGTATGCATACAATGGTATACATACCAATGGTATGCATACCATTGTGATACCATGGTATGCATACCATTGCAATACCATGGTATGCATACCAATGGTATGCCATACTTGAGAATCCCTAAGACAACTACCATTAAAACCCTAAGACAAATAAAACCATAAAAATAACCTATAAATGGTATGCAATGGTATGCATACCATTGTGATACCATGGTATGCATACTTGAGAATCCATAAGACAACTACCACTAAAACCCTAAGACAACCAAAACCCTAAAAATAACCTATAAATGGTATGCATACCAATGGCATGCCATACTTGAGAATCCCTAAGACAACTACCACTAAAACCCTAAGACAAATAAAACCCTAAAACTAACCTATAAATGGTATGCATACCAATGGTATGCAATGGTATGCATACCATTGTGATACCATGGTATGAATACCATTGCAATACCATGGTATGCATACCATTGCAATACCATTGTATGCAATGGTTTGCATACCAATGGTATGTCATATTTGAGAATCCCTAAGACAACTACCACTAAAACCCTAAGACAACTAAAACCCTAAAAATAACCTATAAATGGTATACATACCATTGCAATACCATGGTATGCATACTTGAGAATCCCTAATACAACTACCACCAAAATCCTAGAAGACAACTAAAACCCTAAAAATAACCTATAAATGGTATGCATACCAATGGTATGTCATATTTGAGAATCCCTAAGACAACTACCACTAAAACCCTAAAAATAACCTATAAATGGTATGCATACCATTGAAAGACCATGGTATGCATACCATTGCAATACCATGGTATGCATACTTTAGAATCCCTAAGACAACTACCACTAAAACCCTAAAAATAACCTATAAATGGTATGCATACCATTGCGATACCATGGTATGCATACCATTGCAGTATCATGGTATGCATACTTGAGAATCCCTAAGACAACTACCACTAAAACCCTAAAAATAACCTATAAATGGTATGCATACCAATGGTATGCCATACTTGAGAATCCCTAAGACTACTACCAATAAAACCCTAAGACAACTAAAACCATAAAAATAACCTATAAATGGTATGCATACCATTACAATACCATGATATGCATACCATTGTGATACCATGGTATGCATACCAATGGTATACATACTTGAGAATCCCTAAGACAACTACCTCTAAAACCCTAAGACAACTAAAACCCTAAAAATAACCTATAAATGGTATGCCATACTTGAGAATCCCTAAGACAACTACCTCTAAAACCCTAAGACAACTAAAACCCTAAAAATAACCTATAAATGGTATGCAATGGTATGCATACCATTGCGATACCATGGTATGCATACCATTGCAATACCATGGTATGCCATACTTGAGAATGCCATTGTGATACCATGGTGTGCATACCATTGCAATAACATGGTATGCATACCATTGTATGGTTACCAATGGTATGCAAACCAATGGTATGGATACCAATGGTATGCATAGCATTGGTATGCATGCCATGGTATGTATATCATTTCAATACCATGGTATGCATACCAATCATATGCATACTTGAGAATCCCTAAGACAACTACCACTCCAACCCTAAAAATAACTTATAAATAGATCCCCTCTCGTGGATGAAACACAATTCATTTAATTTAAAAGTGATGGCTTACTTGAGAATCAAGATAGTGTGAGAGAGACAACTTGAAATTGTTGGAATCTTCAACGAGTCAATATACACATTGTGCAGGTAATGAAACTGTATCATAGATATCAAATTTGGAAATTCATTAGTATCTTTTTCAAGTTTTACATTTTGAATATCGCATCATTGATTATCTATAAGATGTACTGTACTAGCATGTAACCACATAAAAGTAGTTGATCTACATCAATCTATTTATCAGAGACACATAATTTACCCCTTCACAATGTCGATTATCATTGTGCCCGTGGAGGTTTCCCTTACAAGAAGGGTTTTACCACTTAAATCTAGGTTTCTCTTACAAGAAGGGTTTTACTCAACTTAAATCTTGTTTGACTTCCGCTACACAACAAAAACATCTAAACTTTAGTCCATTTATAATAGTTATAAAACACAATTAAATTAAAATAAACATCAATTTCTCAATTATAAAAACAAACTATGTTATATATAATTTATCAATGAATTAATTTATTATTATATTATATATAATTTATCAATGAATTAGACAAGTGGGTGTAGCTTAAATGGTTGGGTGGGGAAGTTGTTATCCTTCCTATTTTGTTTTGAATTCCAACTTTGTGACATGTTGCTCTTAGTGAGTAGATTTATACTGTAATGAATTAATGTTTTTGTTAAGTAGTCTGATGCCCTTCATAATAACATCAAAGTTTGTGCTGCAGCTTGTTAGCGTCAGAAGTCACTCTTGGATTGCTAACAGGAGCAGAGCTCGACGCCCATCAGTTTTATGTCACGGTTGTTCATAGATGGGTGATCGAATGGAAGGAAACTCAAAACGATAGCGTTCCAACTCTGAAACTAGGCCAGGTACGCATGAGCAAGTGAGGTCTTGCATAAACTTCAGACAGTGAGCTGTAGTAAAGGGTGAATAGGCGGAAGACTTGTATGAGAAGAGTGCGAAGGTCTATTATAAACAACAGGTTCCTAACAGATCGTAGAAGAAGGCGTTTAAACACGAGATCGGCTTGCACTTAAACACAGAAAACCAGAGAATACAATAATGCAACGATAAATCATTTATCATAACAACACTGCAATAATTTGCACGAGTCGGTCGTTCGCGAACTCTCTTAGTAGGAGATGAAAATTAGATGGAGTAAGAAGAACTGTCTGTCATAAAACAAGAAATCTCCCATACAAAAATGCATAAGCCGAAAACTAGAATATCAGTTAAAACTTTACAGTAGGGAGCTCTGCTCTACCATCGATACCTTACAAATTACCAAGACTGAGTTTATATACTCAGAGAAAATTGCCTCGTAGAGGCGTGCTCAGTCACCCAAGGCTTGGTGTCACTTCACTTCAGTCAAACTCGTACTTATATCTTCTTTTAAGCGCCATCTTAACTACGCATGGCTCCTGCAAGGAGAGTAGCTGAGCCATTAAGTGTCGGGCTAGTGTGCACAGACTTCTCTGTTGAGTCAATGTCTTCAGCATGGCTTCTTTGGGAAAATCGACACACAGGACCTCCTCGGGCAGACGGCTTGCCAGAACTTTCATTCCCTCACTTAATGAATGAGAGGAAGTCTCAACCACCTGCTCTTGTCATCATTTACTTCATGCGAGAAACAATATGGAGATCGGATCCGATGGCGCTTGGAGACTGCGACGATCCTCTCTGTAACTGAACTCAGCGCTTCAGCCTTCTTTACGCAACTTCTCTCTTTCTCCAAGTGACCACGGACTGTGACCACATGCTTATTCCCATGGCGCTTTTCGGCATTCATGAATACGAAAAGGCTAATCTTTGTTGATTGAAGTCACGATGACCGATATGCCGAGAAGGCTTAATCTAGCACCATGTGTCCTTCTGAGATCTAACGGTCTTGAATTCTCCTAACGTTGCGGTGGGCCCGAGTCTGAGACTTTCCCGACACCTCGCGCATCGGGATATAACAGAGCTGCCTTTTGCGCCTTAGAGTCGCGATGGGCGACACGTCGAGATGGCTCCATTTGCCGCCAGGTGTCCCCTTTGGATGGATGGCTGAAAACACTCCGTGAGACCGCGGGCCCCAGTCCTGGATGCCCTCGGCACTTCGCGTCTCGCGGCTAGGAGGAGACTGGTCCTCGATCTTCAAAGTTGCGAGGGGCGAGGAGGCGAGGAGCCTAATCGCACACCACGTGTCTCTCTTTGATGGATGGTTCTGATCACCTCGACAAGACTGTGGGCCCAAGTCCTGGATGCCCTCGGCACTTCCTTTATTTGTGCCCTCACCACATGCAACCATGGGCTAGGCTTAATGTTGGCACCTCTCGCAATCTCGCGATCCCTGTGGCCAAATCCTTGAGTCTTTTCTCCCGAGGTCCCGATACACCATCCCGTGTGTAGATCCAACGGTCCTCCTATGATCTGGATCCAACGGTTATCCTCCTTCTCGCGCCTTGCGACCTCGCGACTTGGAGTACCCAATGTTTGGGCTCTCACCTTGCGAACTCCTGAGTTCGCGAGATCTCTCGATCTCTGCCACCTGTCCTCTTCAGATGGACGGCTACAAATCTCTCGCCACTTCGCCGCTTCACGTCCTCGCGCCTCGCGACCCTGAATACCCAAAACTTGGATGCTGCCGACGACACTTTGCCCGCTCGCTTGACCTGCTACTTGAAAAAAAAGGGATTATCCTGTGCCGCGTTTGATTATCCCATGCAACTCGCAGACCCAAATGCTCTCGAGCCCATGGCAAAAATTATCGCTAACATTAGGCTCCATGGGGGATAGAGTCGTCCCTGCGATGCTCTAAGAACTCCTTCTGCAGTTCCAGTCGCCTTTCTGTTGGGCTATGGAGTCACTTAGTAGGCTGAAAACATACAAAAAGAAATGAAACAAAGAACTTAAAAGACAATATTTACAAACAGAGGAGTCGTCTAAGGCTCAAATAAAACATTTTTTCAGAAAATGCCCATTTACTGGGCTGTTGAAAACCTCTTCTCCCTCCAGATCCTGCAACCCGTATGTGTTGTTAGAGAAAATCTCAGAGATTTTAAAGGGGCCGATCCAGAGGGCGTCGAACTTGCTGTGCTTGCCTTTATCCTGTCTGGGTGCGTCCCACTTAAATACCAAGTCCCCGATCTCGAACTCCTTTTTCCCGACCTTTCTGTCAAAATTCTGTTTGATCTTCTGCTGATGACTGTAAGTTGCGTCCCTCACTTGTTCTCTAATCTGCTGCGCTTTCACTATCTGATGAATTCTTCTGATCATATGATCTGGTTCTCCCTCGTAGTCTTGAAATAACTTCGCCACAGGTAAGGCGAGTTGAGTAGGGAAAACCACCTCTGCTCCATAGACTAGTTGAAACGACGAAGTGCCCAGAGACTTCTTCGTTGTGACACGATCGACCCACAGAGCAAATTTCAACTTTGAATCCCAGGCTCTTTTGTTATCCTCTAACAATCTTTTGATGATCTTTATCAGGCCTTTGTTAGAAGATTCTGCTAAACCATTGCCCTGGGGATAGTAGGGAGTGGAGTGAATTAGCGAGATCTGGAACTGCTCACAGAACTTAATTAAAGGTTTGGATTTGAAAGAAGCAGCATTATCAGTGACGATTCTGCTGGGACAGCCAAATCGGGCTATGATATCCTCCAGGAAGCTGATAATTACTTTGTGTGATGCGCTTCTGGTGGGGACAACTTCTATCCACTTGGTGAAATAATCGGTTGCAGTCAGGATCCATTTGTGCTGACCACTTGAGGGAGGATGAATTTCTCCGATGAAGTCCAACCCCCACTGCTGGAAGGGTGCCGAAGCTACTATGGGCTTCAATGGCAGCAATTTGAGCTGTTGCTTTCCTGAGAACTTTTGGCATTTGATGCAAGCTCTGATCTCCCTGCAAACATCGGGGAACAAAGTGGGCCAGTAATACCCAAC
>JASDQU010753212.1:6654-17600 GCA_032191745.1 Picea mariana | reverse complement strand
CAGGAGCAGTAGCGACTGTTGGATGGGAATCAATAGGAGTTGTTGATCTCGCGCACAGATTTCACGATTTTGGAATTCGAGAAATAGAGGGGGATGTGATTCTGGAGTCGAGAGTTTCAAACTCCCAGTTCATGAAATCCCAAAAAGAATGTAAGTCGTTGGATAGAGGTAGTCTCACAGCCATCGATCTTGTCAAAGGAGAAATTTTAGAATTTGGGAAATCATAAGGGAAGAGGAACGATTGTTGGTTGTTCGCTCGAGTCCCAAAAGCTGAAATTAGTGGGTAATAGGTGGCGTGTGCTTGGCGCATTGGAGGAGTCAACCTTCTTTGACATTTTGGGTTTCAGGGTTTCGAGACTCAAGAGGTAGAGTTGCATGGTCAACACAAATCCCGAAATCATGAAGAGAAAAATGCCGAAAGGTGGGTCCCCAATATTAGTCAGAGGATATGTGCGGTGGAAGTCAAAGGAGTGGTCAGGGTTCCAGAGTCAAGGAACTTATGTCAGGTCACTCGCCAGCCCTTTCGGGGTTCAACATTTCAGTAATTCTGAGGACAAGGAGCCGGGGCACTTCTTGTTGAAAACCTCGATGTCATGAAACACAACGTGTCTTTGGAGTAGGGTTGTGGTCATGGAGGAAGAAGTCACATGGAACGAGATTTGGGCAGAGGTTAATCATCGTTGAGCCCCATTTCGACATTCAGGGATTGAAGAGTCAAGAGACTCGACATTAGGATTACCGAAATAGTGAAATGCGAAAAGCACCCTATGGATTTAGCATATGGTCACAGGAGATGGTCGCATGGAGGTGGGGCCTAGCCTGAGGACCATCGCTCACATTGCTTTGAATTTGCGCCCAGAGCACGCAGAGTAGTCATGGGTTTTTGCAGGACCTACGCAAAGGTGAAAGAGGACCTGTGGATTTGTTCAAAGGGTTCTAGTAGGAGCCCGAAGAACCATTTCAGCTTAGAAGAAGATTGATCCAGAGACCAGGAGGTCAGTTGACCCTACTGAGATAGGGGATTTGCATCACATTTTCTTGAATATCTCTCCACCATGAATACACTCACACTCTTTCCTTTCATGGTCTACCCTTCATTCCAACTCCACATGTTCCTCCACATACTTATCCACATCAATCTTACTGGAGCACTCCTCATTTCCCCATGCCTCAACGTTAAAACTATTATCTCTTATCCATATTATCCCTTTCA
The DNA here is from genome assembly GCA_032191745.1 of Picea mariana. Taxonomy (NCBI): domain Eukaryota; kingdom Viridiplantae; phylum Streptophyta; class Pinopsida; order Pinales; family Pinaceae; genus Picea; species Picea mariana. Next base: position 16,387 of record JASDQU010753212.1, on the reverse strand, counting down.
TGGAACCATATCCGTTGACGCCCCAATCCTCCTTATCCATGTCTATGAAACCCTCATTGGAGAGGGTTGGAAATATGGCCAAGGTGGGAAGAAACCTCAACAACATCTTCATCTGAGACACCATTACAACCTCCCAAACCGCCATTGCTATTCCATGGCCTTGGGATAATCACCATCTCCCATATGTTCCCCTGGAAAAATGCTCCATCAGGATCCATAACATCTAGGTCCTTGCTTCTTTCGTCATTCTCATGCTTGACCATTTATTTGATGAATTCTCCTATAGCCAATGATCAAAACTCATTGGAATGACCACCGTAACCACAGGTGCATTGGAGCTCAACATGTTGTCATTGTAGATTCTGTCACTTGAATGGAATGCTAATATTATTTGGTCATAGAGCATTTCATACATGATTGTGCAATATCAAAGGGATTTAAAACATGTCCTTTCTTAGTTGGGTTATTCCTATATTTTCCTGATTCAACTACAAGTTCATGAAATCAAGTCGGAAGTGTTAGAATATTTGAACACTTACGAGTTATTTAAGATCAACTTGGTGTAATCTGTCATTAGGTAAAAAGTTTGTTTCTTTAGTATGCATTAGTATGCATTTGTAGTTAGGTAATCCAACGGTTATGATATGTTCCCGATAGCTCATATTATCCTCAATATTAATGGCTACATTGATTTGTGGCTTAGCACCTGATTGGTCTGTGATCTCTATTTAAAGAGCATGGAGTTTCATTTTTTGATGATTGATTGTGAGAAACTCTCTTGTAAACATATCAATGATATTTTTCTTTTGCATTAATAAATTGCTTCAAGTGGCCATGTTCGTTGGGGCCGTAGATGTTTCCTCTTAGGGGTTTTACCATGTCAAAACATCGGTGTGTTGATATTTTATTTGGTTGTATGAGTGGTTACTGAAGGTGTTACTCCTCTGTTGGAATACATGTGTTTTTGAACATGGTATCAGAGCACATTTGAAGAACCACTCCTGTTGTAGATCAAAATCGTGAAGTCATGTTGTTGTTTCTCTAGTTTCTACCATTTTCATACATTTTTGGGTTGAGAGGACTGTTACATTGTGTCCAAAGTGCTCATTTCAATTATGAAGACCTTTCATTTCACTAGAAAAGATTTTTGTTTTCCCAATATGCGACCATTTCAGTCAGATCCATACGTATAAAGCATGAATATGCCCTTTTAAATTTTTGCAAAGTTAATATTTCAATTTTTTTTGTTTTTTATTTTCGGGTTTCTACTCTTTTAGATTTGCGTATTTTATTTTCCCCGTGCCCTGTGCAATCTCGAAAAATCAGGAATAGAGAAGAAATGGTTTTCCTTTCTACATATGCTCTCTGTCGTGTGATCTTGGTAAATAAAAACAAGAGAGAAAATTTACAGTTTCTGGGTAAACTAACCAATATCTAACCCTTGATGTGGTTGAGAAGAGAAAAATATTTCTTACCTGAAAATAGTTTCTTTTATCACGCTCTCCAAGGCCATCTTCAATGACAACAACAATCCTCTTTCTAAAAAATATAATATGTTTTGCAGTAGCTGACTTGGTTAAAAGTTATTTTACTTAGTAAGAGGTCTTGAGTTCAAGTCTCTTTTTTGTCAATTTTTTTTGAAAAAGTTTATGCATTCATTGTAAAGTGAATTTAACTTAAGTTATACAAGTGAACCACCATTAAATAAAATTAATATTTTATTTTAAGTTATTTTGCATAAAACATTTATTTACAAAGTAACTTCATTGTGAAAGTGAGTCTCTCTTATTCTATAAAAGTGGGTCACTTCATAAGTAACTTATTTAAAAGTGAGATTATATGTACAATTAGGAGGAGCATCACCACGCGAACCAACTTCTACTTTCCACGTCACTCTTTAGTTACCATTTATGCCTCTTTTTTAAAAAGGCACAACTTTCACATCCGAAGTCTGTTTTTAGTGTCTTTTTTTAAAACAACCTATCTTTTTGAGACCTTTCCATCCATACAATCATTTTTTTGGTGCACATTTTAATATGGAATCTATGAGTGATATTTTTCTTACAATTACCAACTACGTCTGATAGAAATCCCGTATGGAGGATGTATGAATAAGTAAAGGATTGTACCAGATTACCACGGGGAAAGAAATAGAACCCACTGATGATGAAAACAAAATAAAATGGGAAAATATTAATGATGAAGGGCATGGACTGATCAGAATGTCCATCTCTCTTGATTTAAGGTTTCACCTTCAAGGAATTAATGACCCTGATGATGCTTCATAAAAGATTGAAATTGTGTTTCATAAACGCAATATTATTCAATCCCACCAATTGGAGAATCAATTAATGACCTTAAGTCCGAATGATTTTCCTTACATTGAATATTACTTATCTAAGTTCAAAACAATTATACTTTTATGTATAGAAATAAAAATAGATCTACTATAATATCAATGTATTTATGTCATTATTGCTAAGCTTGGTAGTGCATATTCTATTTTTGTATCTACCTTTTATATTACCAGAGAAGATCTAGGGAGTGCTTATAAAAATCCCTCTCTTTAATCCTTTTGTGATGATTTGATTTGAGAGAAACATAATCTTCTGCAACTTGGATTGATTAGCACTATAGGTAAATCCACAAAAACATTAGCGTCCTAGCATAAATATAAATCCAAGAATCCGAAGAAGTAACATCCTTGCCACAACAAGAAGAAAAACAAGGGTTCCAAACCCTCATATCCAACTTTCTCTCCTAATGGTGACGAAGGAGAAAAATATAAAAGTAAGAAGACTGATGACAGACATTGCAAATTTTGTGGGAAATGTTATCACCTTCTAAGTTCCCAGGATGAGGAGGAAATAGGCAGGGGTAACCACAAAACCACTTTGGAGTTTAGGATCTAGCCCCCATAAACTCAAAGAGGGATCTCTCTGTATGATTTATCTTTGTTTAGAGGAGATATCAGGCTAGTTATAAGAGTACAAGGTTTTAATTGTGAGAAATGGAGTAAGGACCGAGAAGGGAGACCATTGGGCAATGGAGTCACCAAAACAAATTTTTCAAATCATTTTCTGTAAGACAAAACTGCAGGGCAAGGTAGCTAAAACACTGGATCTCAGGGCTTTGAATGGAAATCATAATAAGAGATAGGAAACAAATAAATATTCTTATGGGAAGCAATTAAGAATTCCCCACCTATCTATCAAAGGAAAACATTTAAATTATCCAAATTCAAGAAACATAGCATATATTCCAATGAATTATGTTCTTCTTTTCTCTATTTCATAATTTAGAAAGAAAAATTATTGTTGAAATAGGGAAAACAATTACATAAAGAAATTACATCACCAGGGTGTTTAACATAAGAATCCTGCAGTTTTTATTGCTTGGAGATCAAGAACATGCTCATTGTGAGATTACATCCCAACACTGGTATTGCTGCTTTTCTAATCCTACTCTCCTCTTTACTCTATAAACATAGATATAAATAAAAATTACAATCCTTAGGCTCAGGAGATCAAATTTGATCATCCTGGCCAAAAATAGCAAGTAAATCCCTAAAAGATCTGAACTGAAATTTGGGTCGAATCTGCTGAAAATAGGGGTACACTCAGACATTTGTTTCTCCTCAATGGTGAAACCTGTGTAAAAAATGAAATAGGTTATTTTATATGAGTTTGTCTGGAGAAGAAACCTCCTTCGGTTTCTCCATATCGCCGAAACATCTCCGGCAAAATTGTGACCAAAATAGGAAAAACCAGAAACCTGAAAAAAGGGGCTCAGAAATGGATTTGATTATCCCAACTGGTGGCACCTGTGAAACCTATGGGACAGATTTTTTTTATTCCGCCCATGATTAAAAAAAACATCTCTCGGTTTTTGAAAATTCGTTTCCATTTGCCTAGAATCCCTCTTGGAAGACGAAGTGTTCAACAGGAAAAAAACAACGGTTTTAAATTTTTAGGAGGGCAGTTTTGGAGGGGCAAAGTGGTTTACTCGAACCCCCCCTGAGGTGGTAAGTGGTATTGGCAAGGGGGGTCCTATTTCACCATACAGTGACAAGTGTCCCTCCCAATACCACCAACTCGGACCCCCTTGGTGGTGATGTGATGTGAGAGGGTAGGGTTCGAGTAAATTATGAACGTAGATTTATTTCTTTGGGATGGGTGCATAGTGCATTTTTTGTTTGTTTTGTTTTATTTTGTTTTTTTGTCTTTTATTATTTCGTTTATGTTTTATTTTTTTTTATTTTTAATTTTTATTTAATTTATTTTTACTTTTTACGTGTTTTAATTTGTTTTATTTTATTTTTCAATTAATGTTTTATATTATTGTTTTAGTTTAATTTATATGTTTTATATTTTGTTTTATATATTGTTTCATATTTAATCTTTAATTAATATTTTGATTAATAAAATACTAACCTAAGTACTAACTTAAACAACTAACTTAATATTAATTAATTAATTAATTAATTAATTATTAACTAGTCTAACATATTTTAATTAATCTAACTATACTAAATTTTATTACTAACATTATTAACCTATTGTTTCTTTTTTCCTAAGCTTGTTTATTCATGCAAGTATAAAATTGGCGAAGGGGTGAAGAAATGAAGGGTGAGGGACTAAAGGGCATATCGATGGATGAAGGATGCAGCAGGGTGATGAAGGATCGGGCAAAATGAAATGGAGGGTAAAATGGAATCAATCGAGCCTAGCAAGCCAGATGTCTTCATCACAGGAGAAACGCCAAATAAGCAACTAAAGAAACAAGTTACCTATGATTATAGGACCCCAACAGGAAAGATGGTCATGAGGAGTCCAAATGTTTTATGTAGATGACAACTTTAGAAGTAGTGATGAAGAAGCACAATATTAGTATTGATTCTACTACTACTTCTTCTTCTCATGGACATGCACTTTTTGCTTCTAGTTTCTCCTTCAATGAAACTTCTACTTCTTCTTGTGATGACTATCTTATTGATTATGAAGCATCTTATCATATGGATAAGGATAAAGCCATATTTTTTTCTCTAAATAAATGTAACACCAATAACATATTTTTTGGTGATGATAGATCTTTTAGTGTTGTAGGGCCTGGAACAATTAAGGTAGATAATGGTCATTTCAGTGATGTATTATGTGTTCCAAGTCTTTCCAACAACCTTCTATCAGTATATCAAATCACTCATTCAAGTAAAGGTAAAACCATAGAGTTTTGACCTTACCAAGTTGTAATAAAGGATCTAAAATATCCTAAGAATGTTCTCACAACTCAAATTGTTGATGATATTACCAGGCTTTACAAGTTTGACAACTTTGGGTCATCATATTTGCCATCAATTTTTGTTGCTCATAGAGATGACTTGAGAAAAATTTGACATGAGTGGTTTGGTCATATAAACTATCTCTCATTGAAACAACTATGTAATCAATGTATGGTGATTGGTCTTCCTCTTGTTTCTCGCAAAGATGGTGTTTGTGCCTTTTTTGTTCTCAACAAACATCATTGGGACAATTTTGACCAACGTGACTCTTGGCACACCTCATTCCCTTTGCAACTAGTTCACAGTGACTTATGTGGTCCACTTTCTTCTCCTTATTTTTCTAGGTGGAAGTATTTCTTAACTTTCATTGATGACTTTTCCAGATGCACTTGGGTTTACTTCTTAAAACATAAGAGCAAAGTGTTTGAAATTTTTTTGGCCTACAAGGACCTTGTAGAAAAAATGTTTGGACATCAACTTCAAAGGATAAGAATAGATAATGGAGGAAAATATGTGAACGCCAATTTTACAAGTTACTGCACTACACAATGACCCCAAATGAAACACACTATTCCATTTACACCATAAGAAAATGGTGTTGCTGAGAGAAAGAACCCCACATTAAAAGAAATGACTAATTGTATGATCTAGTCTAAAGGATTGAGTCTTAATTATTGTGTGGAAGCCATCAATTGTGAAAATTACATATTAAATCACACTCCCACAAAGGCTCTTAAAAATATAACACTAGAAGAAGCATGGAATAAAATTAATCCATATGTAAGTCACTTCCATGTATTTGGCAATGTAGCATGGGCTCACATTCCTCATGAGAAAAGGAAAGCTTTACAACCTAAAAGTGAGAAGTGTGTTTTTGTTGGATATTTTGAAGATGTCAAGGGTTACAAACTTCTTCAACCTCATTCTAATGAAATTATTTGTAATGTACCTCAAAAACTGTCACAAAAAAAAAAATTGCTTGTACATTTATCCATGAAAAGTTCTGAGATTTCAAGCAAGCAAGATTTCTGTTTGTTAGAATCCTTACTGTCATCGGCTGTCCTCACCATTCAACTTAAAGTTTCCTAATTGACGATATAAAAGTGTTTACTCTTCACTTCAATGTTTATCTAAGATTCCGTAATTTATAATTACTTTTCTATCTGTTTGTACCTATAACACTACCATAGTCTTAACAATACAAGTAACTTTGCGATTTTATGGCCAATTCCCTACATAAAAATATTACCATATGTTTGCAATACAAACGAATTGTAATACGGTCTGTTACTTCCATACCTCTATCTGGAATGAAGACTCTCCAACGTTCTTTACTGGTCCACTCACTACACTATTAGAGTTGTTCCTATAACAAACATTCCTATCATGTTACTACAGTTGTTGTGGAAAAACAGAGGTTAATCAGGTTTCGACGATTACTAATGTCGAACAAAACAACATACCATGCTATTTGCCGAAGATATGAAATACGGAGAGACTGTGGGCCCAACACTTTGGGGTTTTGGGATTTTCGCAAGTACAGCAGCCCAACATCAACACACAACAACTCCTAAAATCGTGAAAGGTGACCAGCATTTTGGGATTTCGGAGTTCAGGATTTTGCGAGTACAGAAGCAAAACATCTACACACAACAACTCCCAAAATTGCGAAAAGTGACCAGCATTTCGAGATTTCGGAGTTCATGATTTCGCGAGTACAACAACCAAACATCCACACACAACAACTCCTGAAATCACGAAAAGTGACCAACATTCCAGGATTTTGGAGTTCGGGATTTCGCGAGTACAGAAGCCAAACATCCACACACAACAACTTCAGAAATCACAAAAAGTGACCAACATTTTGGGATTTCAGAGTTCAGGATTTCGCGAGTACAGAAGCCAAACATCCACATACAACAACTCCCGAAATCGCAAAAAGTGACTAGCATTTCAGGATTTCAGAGTTCGGGATTTCGCGAGTACAGAAGCCAAACATCCACACAACAACTCCCAAAATCGCGAAAAGTGACCAGCATTTCGCGATTTCGGATTTCAAGATTTCGCGAGTACAGAAGTCAAGCATCCACACACAACAACTCCCAAAATCGCGAAAAGTGACCAGCATTTCAGGATTTTTGAGTTTGGGATTTCGCGAGTACAGAAGCCAAACATCCACATACAACTCTCGAAATCGCGAAAAGTGACCAGCATTTCAGGATTTCAGAGTTTGGGATTTCACGAGTACAACAACCAAACATCAACACAAAACATTTCTTGAATTTGCGAAAAGGTAAAGTGGGATCAACACTTCGGGGTTTCGGGGTTCAAAATACCACAACTTCAAAATTCAAAACATCAAAACACCACAATTTTTGAATCGCAGAAGGAATGTGGGACCCGCATTTCGGGGTCTTGGGGTCTGGGACTTCGTGACTTCAAGTACCCAACAACAACATATACAAACTTTCAAAATGCGAAAAAGGAAAGGTGAGACCCGTATTTCAGGATTTCGGGGGTTCAGAATTTCGCAAGTTCCCATATCCAAACATCAACACATAACCACTCTTGAAATGCCAAAGGTGAAAGGATGTGGGACCAACGCTTTGGGATTTCGGGATTCAGGGTTTCAAAATCCAAACAACAACACATAACAACTCCTGAATGCCGAAAGGTGAAAGGATGTGGGACCAATGCTTCAGGATTTCAGGATTTAGGGTTTCGAGGTTTGGAAAGGTAAGGGAACTTCGCATAAATGTAACCGGCAAGTCTCGAAAGCTGAAATTCACATAAAAAAAAATCCTTGTACTGGTATTATTACTTTCATCCTATGAAATAGTAGGTGTAGAAGGATTCAATATCTGTTACCTAACAGAATTCTGAAAAATCTAAACTTAAGAGTTTATATGCATATATAATCTATAAAAGGGTACCATAGGACAATAGTTTTTTCTATATAAAGTAATTTTTCTTATAATCATTTAGAGTCTCTTCTAATCAATGTATTAGACACCAACATTACTAGATCTGTGCATCTAGTATATACATGAATGTGAATTTTATTCCATCAGAGTTTGGTTGTCTATTACGAATTTCATGATGACAGACAGACAGATTACATTCACGAAGGTAATTTCATCTTCCGCAACAAATATATATATATATATATATATACTTCAGCAGTCAGATGTGAACATTCCAGAAGACACATTATAACTATATATAGATACATATTTCCTTCACACGTATTCCTCACACGAAAAGATATTACCATTCAATTAGTATACATTACTGCAATTAGGTATAATTACACAACAGATACCGACCATCAATCAAAACATAGCCATTCAAAATAGAGAGGGTAGATCAACATATCTGAATCCAATCCATGGGAAGACAAAGGGAACAACCACATTCCTCCCAACCGTAGAACAGGGCAGCCAAAGTCACTTGCCCAATTCACCCCCTAGCCTGACCATGAATCCATGAGGGCGAACTTGGAAACTCCTCCTCAACAATGTCCTTCAATTCCAATAGTTATCCTCTTGCGTCACACTTACTCAACAATGCTCATAACAACAAGGCAATTCTATTTCATCAGACTCCCCTTGCCTCACACTTAAATCTGTAGTGTTCATAACAGCAAGAGAGCTCAGGAATCGTTTCCCAACATACTTAGCAGCGTCCTGCCTCCTCACATATGCTATTTATTAATTTTGTTTGCCCAGTTCTTTTTCCCTCCTTTGGGGATTTTCGAATCTTTTTTAATCCCTAATTCTCAGGGGATTCCAGTGGCCAAATATTTGTTTTTCCACTTGTAATAATCAGCCCAGAGGTAGTTCCAACTTGTTCCCCACTCATGGAGTCATGGTCAGCTAATTTTTAACATGGTTGTTCCATTTGTCCTCCTACAATTAATATAAATATTATGTTGTGATACAAGTGTCATAGTCAAATAGTTAGTTGAGTCCAAACAGATCTCTTCCCAATAGTCACAATAATTAAATACAATTATTAAATTCAAAATTTGGAATTTCCATAAATGGAAAAAAAAATCCATATTCAAATTTGCCAAAAACGGAAATAAATTTCCAGCACATAAAAATAAAAATTATTTTATTTTGGGGGGATTTCATATCCTTTCCCCCTTCAGTAAAACACTGTCCTCAGTGTTCGTTTCTTTCCTGGAATAGGATTGGATGATATTTCCACAAATCTCCCTCCAATTCCCAAGTGGACTCCTCAGGACTAAAGTGCTTCCATTGCACATTTACCTGAGCGACGACTCTATTCTGAAGTACTATTTCTCTCCAGTCTAGAAGGCAGAGGGGTTCCACCTGGAACTTGCCCTCGGGTTCCACATACACCAAGTTCCAATCAATCATATGAGTAGGGTCATGAATATACTTTTTCAACAAAGAAACATGAAATACATTATGAATTCTTAGATTAGTT
>JASDQU010753211.1:19124-47934 GCA_032191745.1 Picea mariana | reverse complement strand
GTAGCTTGTAAAATAGAGGTAGCAGCCTCACATTGAGTTGGTGCTCAATTATAGATGATGTACAGAACTTAAAAGACTGCCTATCATTTCGAAGAAGAAGAGGTTTTTTCCCTTTATGGGTTTCCTCGTGAAAATCTGTCTTTGTGTATATCTTATGTGTGACTGATGCTCTTTGATTTCACTGTCCATATGCTGTATATTGTTGATGATCAGTTGAAGAAAGATTAATAATGTTTTAATTGACTTAATATTGTTTAAGCTCAATAACAACTGATTCACCCCCCCTCTCAGCTGTTTTAGTAATTTCAACAAAATTAGCATCTGCTGCTTGGGAAATCTATGCACCTACGGATGAATTAATCAGTCGACATGGTGTTTTCCTTGGTCGTGCAACTAATAATATCACGGAATATAGTGAAGTTATCAAGTTGTTAACTGACAACATTTCACTTGGAATTCGTCATCTTTTTGTACGACTTGATTCAAAGTTAGTAGTACTACAGTTGAGTAACATTTATTCCATCTGAAGTCCTACTTTGTTACGAGTATATTTACAAATTTGCCTCTTGGAACGACATTTGGATTACATTGAGTATCAACACATTCATAGATGTCTAAATACATTGACATATGCATTGGCTAATTATGTGTTAGACAAAAATTTGAGACATTTATAAATCCAATCACATTTTTTACAAAAACAAGTAAGCCGGTAGGAAATTTATATTCATAACGATAAAAGTTTACAAAAAAGTGTTTTGTCCGAAGACCAAAATATAAAAAATATGAAGCTCATGGCTTCATGTACAAAAAACATCAAGGATATTGCTCATTGTAAAAAGCGACTGCCCATGCTACTTTACAGAGCAGTGGACTGATATATGCAAATACGCCCATTGTGTGGCATTGACAGTGCACAGGAAGCTCTTCCACCATGGCATCAAGGACATTCATGGTTAGTCTCTCCAGGTTATGCCCAATAGTCTCGAGATCTGTGGTAGCTACCCCTGCTACAAAACCTCTCTCTCTACACCTCTAGATGGGAGATGATCTCGGCAGACGACAAGGCCCCACATCTGCATTATTGAGAGCACTTGATTAGTCATTGGATAAATAACACAAAAAACATTTAATATAATTAAAATATCAAAAACATTGTAGAAACAAAAATTTCCTTCTTAATTATGTCCCCCCGCTGGGATCCATCAGGAAGAGCTAGATCTAGATTCCCATAGAAATGTGTCCCGACATATGCATAGTCTTCCACCATGAGCAGCTGATTCCTCAACCATTGGAAGAAAACATTGTCATACTTGACGATGGGAACACCACCATGTTGAGCCATAAGATCCACTCACCTCTTCATCTGTGGATCCCGTGGAGCCGGTATAACCCACTCCACATATAGACGTAGGACATGAACCCTCTCCAGAAAGAAGGACACCAAAATGGAACCGTATCCAAATTGCTTCAACCGATCGTTTCGACACTTTGTGAGTTGTTTTTTCATTCTTTTTAGGACACCCTCACACCAGTTGAAGACTCTGGGTTCCATGCACTCTATCACATACTGAAAATGGATTTGCAAAGCCATATGGGGAGCTACACTCCCTGCCATGCGAGTAATTGTGGAAAGGATGGTTCGCAATGGTAAATCTAGGACATCTCTGATGGCTACCTTGCCATTGTGTTTTTCGGTACCTGGCACAAAGTGGTGGCGAACGTAGTAATCCACAGGTTCATCTCCACCCCTGCTGCCTGTGAGTGATACCCGTGAACCACGACAAGAAAATCCTATGATAAAATATATATCCTCTATATCTATTGTGAGTGTATGAACACCCACACAAAAATCCTGTTCGTTCACATCCCACATGTGAACCAAATACTCTAATAGCCTCAACTGGGCCCTCATGCCCTGAATCCTGAAAAACTTGAGTAACCCACATTGTATTAGAGACATAACTGTCCTCGTCTCATTCCCAATGAAATAATCCTCTTCTTAATTCTCTCACTCATACCACTCAAGCATCTTGACCAAGGAAAGCCTGCCAAGGAACATTAGAAACATAAAAATTCTTTCTTGGGGGTTTTTTCTAGTTAAGTTTACCTTTTTACATTTTTGGTTGTGGTCGTCACAGGGATGCACTTTCACGTAGAGCAACATCATCACACCCTTCCTTAAGGGTCACCTGCGATGATGGAATATCGTCGCAGCTCATGATATAGGGCACCTGCGACGATCTCAACGCTCAGATAGCCCCAAAAAATCAACCCAACACCCAAATTTAACCAATGATTTTTTTTTTTGAAACCATGAAAAGATGAAGAAGAAGAAGATTACCTGTTTGATGGAGACGGTTCACAAAATTATCCACCACATGCTCTGCAATCGACAGTTGAAATTCAGGGAGAAAAAGGGATTTCGAGCACTATTTGGGCAAATGAAATGGTAAAATGGTGTTTTGGGCCTATTTTATTGTTTTTTACCATTTTTTGTTTTTGCAAAATTATATTATTTTTAAATTTTATCTATGCCCTAAAGTCTTAACAGCTTGGAAAAGTGTTGACTTTTGCATATTAAAAGGTCTAGAGACGAGACGTTGGAACAAGGGTCCACCCTTTTTTGTTTGTTTTCGCATATTTTTCTTATGTACAGATCCTTTTAGGGTTTTTCAGGAAAAAATCCGAGCATAGTCTTAATTCATTCTCACGCTCGTGAAACCATGAGAATGTAATTGAGTAGTATTTTTTCGTTCTATAAAATTCGCATTGGCAATACGAAAAACGAAACCTATGGAGTATCCTTTAAACTCTTTTCAAGCTCCCTAAATATGAAAAGATGGCCGAGCGACCTTGTTGTTTTCACGCTCGTAAAAGTATTTGAAGAAAACATCTGATGAGCAATAGGTTATCTCTTTTTCGGTCTTGTCAGATTAACTTATGAAAAATGACCTGATGGAGTTCTCTTTAAGTGTTTTTCAGACTCTCTAAAAATGAAAAACCCCTGAGTTTTCTTTCTTTGTACTCTTTAAACAAACATCAAAAGACCCATACGAGATCGAACCACTTCTTCTTAGGGTTCGTTAAACATACTCTGAGGGACTCGTCCGAAGGATGAGATTACATTTACAAGCATATGTTATCCTCCTCAAGCTTGTGTAAAAATAAAGAGGTACTCGCCAGAAATGGTGGGGGGAAATTGGGAAAGAAATGTGTCTCTATATTTGTGTTAGTGGCAGCAATAGTCACTCTTGAACATGACTAGGAAATCCATTTATCTCTCATTTAACCATCCACGAGTTCATATGTTGGGTCCTCCTTGAGTCAATGTTGCCAAGACAATTGTTGTGTCGTTCATATGTTCAATAGAATTCCAACCTAATCAAGCCTTCTATCGAGTCATCCATCTATAGTTATAATTTTTCTACCATGTCGGCCTTCCCTGTGTTAGTTCTAAATCACTTCCTATTGTGATCTACTTCAAATCTTTTACATATTTCGTGTCATCGATGGGGGATACATCAAGGCCCTCCTATGATGAATCTTTTCCTGTTGAATTCAACTCATTATCCAAGAACAAGATTTATAAATCATTTAGTACCTTAGAGCCTGGATGCCTCAATGGTAGGTTTCTTCACTTTCAACAGTGGGTTCACATCATTGACCTCTCATTGGAAGATTCCATCGAGTGTTCAACTTCAACTCATTTATTCACATTTCTTGTATTGTACTAGGGTACCTTGGGAGTCATTGACATCAATGGTGATTTCCCTCGCACTTGTTAATGGTTTTCATTAATGACCGGTAATCAATTGGTTTCTACCATGTTCGACTTCGACACCTATAATCACATGGCTAGATTCGTACTTAGAAATGATAGAAATGAAGACCCTGGATCTCATCATCTTGGTCCAGGTTGTGATGAAGTATTCATAAGTTTGTACTAACACATAGATCCATTGTGTATGTCTCATGCCTATGTCCATATTTCAATTCTTCTTAGAGCATAGATCCATAGTGTATTCCTAGTGGCTATGTTGAATCACGATGACATGGATCCACAGTGTATGTTTTGTGGCCATGAATCACTTGACACTTATGATTAGAGTCACTTGTAGTTTGAGTATGGGAATGCCTACCTCAAAAGTTGGTATATTATTATGCATGATGGGTGTTATATATGCACTAAAAAGACACTAAAAACCCTCAATTAAATTGTCAACCCGGGGTAAGTAAACTTAGAGTTGTAGCAAAATATATGCCAAAGGTAGAAGGGTTGATAGGAGTATAGTCTAACTAAGGAAGGTAGCTATCTAAGGCTAATCTACTCAAGCAAGGCTATCTAATGAGAAAAACCTACTAAGCAAATTGAAACTATGTAACCTAAGTACTTTTGGGCCAAGGATCAATGGATAGTTCCTAAGAAAGAAAGTAAAACCCTATGTAAAGAAAACTAGTTTAACAATAAGCAAAGCAAACTACTAAGCATAATAAGCAAATGACGAAAGCAAACTTCTTTAACTTGCCAACCTACATTCAATGAGCAACTACCCTATGAAAGCAAATAAATAAGCAAGTAAACAAAATAACCTATCTAACCTATTAAAGAAAATAGACAAGTAAGCAAAGACACCTAACTAACCTACTAAAAAAAAAGACAAGTAAGCAAAGACACCTAACTAACCTACTAAAGAAAAAGACAATTAAGCAAATGCAACTAACTACTGCAAGTAAAACTTCTCATTGAACAACTATCTAGCCTAAGAGACAAGTGAACTAAATGCCTAATGCAAAACTATTTCTAATGCGTGAAAGGAAATCTAAATTCTCAATGCAATGCATGAAAGGAAATCTATTCTATTGAAAGCAAGAAAGGATACCAACTCAACTTATGAAAACAAGAAACTCTCTCTTCTAATCTACGAAAGCAAGAAACTACCTTTAACCTATGAAACACTCAAATGTAATGCTGGTGGTTGTGTGAATGCCTTCGGTGGTGACGGATGATATCTCGATGACACTTAACAACAAAGGACAGTTCTAATGGTATAAGCTCAATACTAATTTCAATGGAAAAATGAAAGGTGTGAAGTAAATAGTCCAATGAAAACTTAGCCATGATAAAAGTAATGTTAAATACGCTGCATATTCATGTATAAACCATCAACAACATAACGAGATCATCATTTATACTTGTATACTACATAAACAAAACTAGATTCAACCATTAACTAAGAAATTCAATTACATTTTAATCCTAGGAAAGGAAATTACATAAATGAAACTATACTACATCTATTCTAACAATTCAAACTGCAAGAAAGAAATGCTTAAAAACATAAATTAAAAGTAAACTAACAATTACACTAACCAACAACTAGCTAAGCCAATTCTACATAAAAATGAAATAATCAAGCTATGATTAAAAACTGAAATCAATTCTACCCATCCATCAAACCCTTGTCAAAGAAAACCCAATTAAAAACTTTGTTTTATTCTAGTTAAAACTCTGTTTTAAACTTGATTCTACAATTATAAATGAAAACATAATCTAATATCTAACTACACATGGGGTTAGTCTAGGGATTTGCAGATCCGTCCCTAACTACAAGATCAATTCATGTTAACATAAGCCTTCATACTAATCTGCAAAAGAGAGTTAAATTAATTTAAACTACAACAACAAGTTAAATAACAAAAGAAAAATGCATGTACAGGAAATAAAGAGAGACAACTAAACTACAAAAATGCATAAATAAACTAAATAAGAGTTACCAGACTTCTGGTGCCCCCCCAGCAAGTCGTGGTCACTCTCTAAAAGCACACCACGAGCTCAACAAGATGAATTCACCATAGAAACTCAAAAACGCAATTCTGGCATAATTTGACAATGTAAAAACTCAAAACAGAGTAAAAACGTTTCTGTCCCTATCACACTGTTGTGTATGATGCTTAGCTTATGTATGACCACCTCGGTGGTATTTATAATGTTTACAGGCTAAGTGGTCGACCACAGGAGGTTCAAACCACTTCTAAAATTGGAAAATTTCATTAATGGTGCCCTAACTGCTGAAACAAAGCTACCCAATAATCACCCACCATAACAACCCAAAATCGAGTTGTCAAGAGTTCAGTAGCTGGAGGGGATAAGCACGAACAAAACCCACGTTTCCGATTTTCCCATCACTGGCCTCCAATGCCATAACCGCCAAGTCACCCTACGTTTTTGTGCAGGAAGAGGTGCTGGACGAAGTGCCGGATCAAGTGTTAGATGTCGAATTGAGAACCACAAACTGCTCTTAATCCGTTCACAATTTCATAAAATGGCCCACATGGGAACTAATTGGGCATACTGTGCACAAAACCCATGTGATGGATTTTTCAGATTCCACTTCATCCTCCCAAAAATTAATGTTTAAGTTTGTTGCCTGTAATAGTGCCAGATGAAGTACTGGAACGAGTGCTGGAAGCAGAAACGTAGTGCATTTTCTCTCGAGTGTTGATCATACCATTTTATCATGAAATTCTTCAAAAAGCTCCTTCAAAATATGAAAAACACATATATACATTCGACAAAAGTGTATAATAAATTTCATAGAATTGATCATATCTCGGGCCCAACATTACCCCCACACCTAAGATTTTGCAGGTCCCACTGCAAACAAAAAGAAATTGCCCTTCATGACTAAACTTGCGAAGGAGGGGGTGGATTAGCTTTAAAAGCTTCTCCCTCTTGCCCGGGGGATTTTGAATTAGAATTTTTGTGGTGTTTCAATTGCATCCAAAGACTATTATTGGTGGCAGTAATATCATCAACCTAATGCTGTAGAGAATTCATCTTGGCTTGTAGGACAATGTTATCATGGCGTAAATGACAACTTAGCGTTTCATGCTCTCTAAGTTTGAACTGGAGGGTTTGGAGTTTTTGGAGGTTGCTGATGACATGTGAGGAAGCCTTGAGATGTATATTATACCCTTGATCTCTTAAACCATGAAAACCAACAATTTTACCTCTGCAATAATCAGTTCCAAAAGTGACTTCCCATAAGCGCAACAATTCTGGCCTGGCAAACTTGTGAAAAATAGGTATCAAAGTGACACCTATAACTACAAGGTAGTAAACAATGTGTAAAAAATGAGAGAGGTTTTTGTTTTTGAATATTTTATTGACAAAAACCTCTCTTGGTTTTCAAAAATTCACTTTCAGTTGTTAGGAAAACACACCAAGAAAACATGACTAGAACAAGAAAAACATAGTGTCTTATTTTCTGAAAAACTAGGCCTCTAAGCGATGTGCATATATCAAAAACCATAATGTATATTTATAAAATGAGAGAGGTTATTGTTTTTTAATATGCCCTTGATAGAAACCTCTCTTGGTTTTCAAAAATTCATTCTCTGTTGTTAGGAAAACACAAAAAGAAAATAAGACTATAACAGGAAAAAAACAGAGTGTTTTATTTTCTGAAAGCATAGGCCTCTAAGATGATAGAATATATCCCAAACCATAAAGTATATTCAAAAACTGAGAGAGGTTATTTTATTTTGGTATGTTATGAACAAAAAACTCCTACAAGTTTCAAAATTACTTTCTCATTGGCTCAGAATCCCAACTTGAAGTTGGTTACTCAAAACTTGTAGAAGCGCAACGTGCTCTTAGCAGAAGCACAACATGGTATTTGAGAGGGATTTTGGAGGCCTTCCCGGAGGATTTTTGGGCTGAGAGTGGTATGGTTGGAAATTTTATAATGTCTTCTACATAATGGAACCATCAAGCACTGCAAATTCCTTCTCCAAACCTCTGAAAAAATTCCTTCGAGTCAAGTTGTCCAAATGTGCAGAAAACCCTCCTATAGTGACTGTATTTGGGGGATTTCTCTCAAACAATAACACCTGTGCATAAAATGAAGAAGGTTTTTCTTTCTTGTTATATTATTGACAAAAATCTCTTTCACTTTTGTCAAATTTATCCTCCTTAATTTAGAAACCAATTTTGAAGTAAATCTTTGACTAAGACAATCATTTGAAAATTGATGACAAGGAATGATGACATGACCATGATGAAAATTTATGACCTTAGATGAGTGGAGGCAGTAGTAAGTAAACCTAGGCACACCAATGACCATTTTACAACCAAGAGATGCCAAATTTTATTTTGAAAATATAACAATTTGACCTAATAACCCTATCAATCACATGAAAGAGAAAACTTGATCACGGGTGACTGATAGAATGACAAATACTAACAAAAGACTTGGTTTGTACTTGTAGGCATGGTGAATCAGGATAATTGTTATTTCCTTTCATAATCTTGTAATACAGATGGCAATAAGTATTTAGCAATTTTTATTGCTCTGTATTTGTCACAAAGAGTAGTTAAGTATAAAAAAATGCACATCAAACTTATAACACACATAATGATGTCAACAATATATAATTTTAGCATACCAATACAAACAAATGCTGATATAATATCCCAAGACATTGTAAAAAGACTGTATGACAAAATTTTGACTGAAATCCTACTTCCTATTCTCATGGGTTTGCTATACAAATGGGCAGTGCTTAGCATTTTTTCAGGAAACTCCCCCCAGACCAAAGATATGGCATGTCCTCGTGCCATGAATTAGCAATAGACTTCTTGGTATTTACTGTTGTTTTAGAGGGGGGTTAGCAAGTTTCTTGGATTTTTGGTCCGGTAAAGGAATAGCTTGAGGATGAGGGTTTGGGTGGAGTAACAGTCCCTAGATCAAGAGTCTTCTTTCTAGTCTTGATTGTAAGATGAGGGTTTTCAAATTAATAAATGAACTCATCCCACGTTCTCTCCTGTTTTTCCAACTTGGCTAAGACAAGTAGTTTGATAAGGCCATGGTGAAATAGGTTGTTATGGGGATTAGTTGCATTCTTCCTCACTTGGGAAGACATCCTCTCAATGACTCTTTAAGAAGTAAAATGGGAAATTCAATGGCTTATTGAACTAAAAGTGAGCTAATACTTGACATTGACATGATTTAAAGATGGAATATCTACCTTCACATGTAATCAATCTGGTGATGACTATGAGAGGGTTGATTAGCTCCTCTTTTATCCACTCCTTGGAGTATCCATTATCTCCAGAGATGTTCTAAAATTCGGTTTTGAAAACCCTATTATAGCTTGCTCTTGGAAATTGGTGGTGTTTAAATCAACGGTCTCCAACTCTTGGGAGCTTTGTGGCTAAGTCAATTGATTCCTCAGAGGCCACGAACACAGTGAATAGGAGTTGAGGCAGGCTAAGAGTAATGTAATGTCAAACCTACAATGAACGGCCTATAACGAATTTAAATCAACAGAGTGGTCTGTTAAGGACATATACAACAATCTATAGCACACAGGAGTTTAGCACTTCAAAATAAAATGACTGCTGTTGTAATAACTTGTATCATGAAAACAATACATGAATTTTTACAAAGATTTATTTCTTCTAGGCAATGTTATTTTTACAAAGATATGATATAATCAATCTATTTAGTGTGTAGTGGATGGTACCATTGAGAAAGAACAGAAAGATATCTCTAGGCTCAACTCACTTTCTTCTTTTGTAAGTTATTGTGTTGTTTCCATGAATAATCGCTAATTAGACCTCCTTATTACTCTTTGATAAAGACACTTGACTCACTTACTCAGGTTTCTTGGGAAACCTGTATGAGAGACCTCTAAGCTTGATGGTTACGGTGTCACTTCCTTATACAGTGGTGAAGAGTTTCAAGAGAAACTACTTTGGAATGCCTTAAGAACAAGAAGATGAAAGTCTTTGCAAAAACATGGCTAATTACAACAACTCATTATTCATTTGATGCTTAGTAGACAACAGGGTTCAAGTGTAACAATGTTTTGAAGAAAAATCCTTCTTTTATATTTCCTTGAACTGTCTACTCTTAGCGAGATAAATACCTATAGAGATCTCTAAAACTGTTTGCAAAAACCACACTCTAAAATATAATAAACTAATGAGATCAAGTCATAGGAACATGTATCTCATAGTTAATAAAAAAAAAATGTAAAATGAGGCTGCATTAGACTCTAAGCTAAACTAACAATATGCAACTTTTATTTACTATCCTACCCTACCTAAAAAGAAAGGGAAAATATTCATTCAAGTGTAAGAACTCTTCCAATGTAACCATGTGCAGAGCAAGATAAGAAACATACTCATATCCATATATGAAAAAGTTACCACAATGATTACCCAGATATGAAGAAGCAACCAACCTACTTGTTTGGGCATCAGAAGGTGTTGAAGAAGAGAATAGTATTGTGGCCCGATGATTGCTTGAAACCAAATTTCAATGTAATCTTGATGTTTATCAACAATAACTTCTATGCTCTCCTTCATCGTGCTATGCAGATACTCTTCTTTTGGATGATTGATTTATGAAGTACATAAAGGATATGTTGAGAACTCCTTAATCTCAGGTCTTAGTGATTGCTCTCCATTGGATTTAGTCCATAATTTTTCAATTTCCTTCGCATTTTGGCGAGGAAAATCATTTTGTAGCTCATAGGACCTTGATTCATCCAATATTTCTGGAGAGGTAGATACACTTTTGGCTGCTGCCAAAATATATTCTTCTTGAAAAGAAGAAATCTCGGTTGTTGCTAGGATTTGAGAGAGTTCTTCCAAACTAATGGTCATCTTCGAATTCATTCTCCTAGTGGTGGTAAGGAAACAAAGTTTGTGTTGTTCGGTTCTGCGGAAGGCTCGAGTGGTCTTGCCTCCTTTCCTAATATGATTGATGCTTTAATTTCTTGTTCTATAGTGCTCCCTGTGTTAGTCTCTTCAGAGACTATTTTAGCTCTTTGAGTTGAGATAACATTTGTTTTTAAGTATCGGTTTGTGGATTTTATAAGTGGAACATTCCTTCCCCCAAAGAGATCGGAAGGAACCTTGGTTGAAAGGACGGATTTGATTTAATGTATCTACCTTGTGGGTCTCTAGGTCTATTCATGAAAGAAATCAAAAACAAAAAGAAAAAGCTACCATTTGGTTTCTAGGTCTATTCATGAAAGTAAACAAAAACTACCATTGGGTTTGGGGAAACCTGCTATAGCAGATGCGCAGGTTCTTACCTCTCGTCTTAAAGTTCCCCCACCACCAAGCTAATGCTAAGGTATACAAATGATCTATTTCCTAACTACTTCTTACCTTGAGACAACTCCCCGGCAACGACGCCAAAAATGATGGGTGTTATATATGCACTAAAAAGACACTAAAAACCCTCAATTAAATTGTCAACCCGGGGTAAGTAAACTTAGAGTTGTAGCAAAATGTATGCCAAAGGTAGAAGGACTGATAGGAGTATAGTCTAACTAAGGAAGGTAGCTATCTAAGGCTAATCTACTCAAGCAAGGCTATATAATGAGTAAAACCTACTAAGCAAATTGAAACTATGTAACCTAAGTACTTTTGGGCCAAGGATCGATGGACAGTTCCTAAGAAAGAAAGTAAAACCCTATGTAAAGAAAACTAGTTTAACAATAAGCAAAACAAACTACTAAGCATAATAAGCAAATGACAAAAGAAAACTTCTTTAACTTGCCAACCTACATTCAATGAGAAACTACCCTATGAAAGCAAATAAATAAGAAAGTAAACAAAAGCACCTATCTAACCTATTAAATCAAATAGACAAGTAAGCAAAGACACCTAACTAACCTACTAAAGCAAAAGACAAGTAAGCAAAGGCACCTAACTAACCTACTAAAGCAAAAGACAATTAAGCAAAGGAAACTAACTACTGCAAGTAAAAATTCTCATTGAACAACTATCTAGCCTAAGAGGCAAGTGAACTAAATGCCTAATGCAAAACTATTTCTAATGCGTGAAAGGAAATCTAAATGCTCAATGCAATGCGTGAAAGGAAATCTATTCTATTGAAAGCAAGAAAGGCTACTAACTAAACTTATGAAAACAAGAAACTATCTCTTCTAATCTATGAAAGCAAGAAACTACCTTTAACCTATGAAACACTCAAATGTAATGCTGGTGGTTGTGTGAATGCCTTCGATGGTGACGGATGATATCTCGATGACACTTAACAACAAAGGACAGTTCTAATGGTATAAGCTCAATACTAATTTCAATGGCAAAATGAAAGGTGTGAAGTAAACAGTCCAATGAAAACTTAGCCATGATACAAGTAATGTTAAATAGCATGCATATTCATGTATAAACCATCAACAACATAACGAGATCATCATTTATACTTCTATACTACATAAGCAAAACTAGATTCAACCGTTAACTAATAAATTCAATTGCATTTTAATCCTAGGAGAGGAAATTACATAAATGAAACTATACTACATCTATTCTAACAATTCAAATTGCAAGAAAGAAATGCTTAAAAACAGAAATTAAAAGTAAACTAACAATTACATTAACCAACAACTAGCTAAGCCAATTCTACATAAAAATGAAATAAGCAAGCTATGATTAAAAACTTAAATCAATTCTACCCATCCATCAAACCCTTGTCAAAGAAAACCCAATTAAAAACTCTGTTCTATTCTAATTAAAACTCCGTTTTAAACTTGATTCTACAATTATAAATGAAAACGTAATCTAATATCTAACTACACATGGGGTTAGTCTAGGGTTCTACAGATCCATCCCTAACTACAATATCAATTCATGTTAGCACAAGCCTTCATACTAACATGCAAAAGAGAGTTAAATTAATTTAAACTACAACAAGAAGTTAAATAACAAAAGAAAAATGCATGTATAGGAAATAAAGAGAGACAACTAAACTACAAAAATGCATAAATAAACTAAAGAAGAGTTACCAGACTTCTGGTGGGTCCCCCAGCAAGTTGTGGTCACTCTTTAAAAGAACATCATGGGCTTAGCAAGATGAATTCACCATAGAAACTCAAAAAATCAATTCTAGCATAATCTGGCAATGTAAAAACTCAAAACAGAGTAAAAATGTTTATGTCCCTATCACATTGATGTATATGATGCTTAGCTTATGTCTAACCACCTCGGGTATTTATAATGTTTGCAGGCTAAGTGGTCGACCACAGGAGGTTCGAACCACTTCTAAAATTGGAAAATTTCATTAATGGTGCCCTAACTGCCAAAACAAAGCTACCCAATAATCACCCACCATAACAACCCAAAATCGAGTTGTCAAGAGTTCAGTAGCTGGAGGGGATAAGCACGAAAAAAACCCACATTTCCGATTTTCCCATCATTGGCCGCCAATGCCATAATTGCCAAGTCACCCTATGTTTTTGTGCAGGAAGAGGTGCTGGATGGAGTGCCAGATCGAGTGCCAGAACGAGTGCCGGATACCAAATTGAGAACCATGAATTGTCAGAATTGATCATATCTCGGGCCCAACAATGCATATGCTTGATTGTTTGCAGGTTCCCGATCGATGCACTCCTTGTTTTCAACAGACACATTCTACAAAGTATTTCAACTGTCACAAGTTCCAACTTCATACTTTGGGGGGGCATTCTGTTACATATTATTTTGGTCACCTCAATGATCAACTGACAACATGTGTTCATGTTCCCTGAAAATATTAAAAGATACTTTCTCCATGAGAAAGGTGGTTTGCTTTTCCTCCTTCAAAAACCATAACAAGGAAGGTCGTCGCACCCTGTTGTATGCATGGGGTGCGACAATGCCTGATCGTTGCACTCTGCCCTAAAACTGGATTTCGACGTCATCGCATGATGCTTGTGCATAGGGTGAAATGATGCTTAAAGAAAAGGAAAATTAAAATTCACGAATGTTCTAGAAGGGAATCTTCTAAAAGAGGAGGTGGTCTCTGATCGGTTTGGATCTTACTCACTTCTTTGATTTAGTGGGATCATGCTAATCTCCTCACCCATCTCTCTTTCACCCTATATAAGGAGGGATCTCTCATGGAAAAGGATGAGGTTGAATAAGCTAATATTTGTATGGAGAGTTCTACTACAGATTATGCTTGAGAGCTTTGCTTTAGTTTTTCAAGTCAAATTGTGGATCTTCTTCATTCAAGGCATTGGAGAAAAGGTGTGTGTGTTTGAGAAAAGAGCCATTGAAAGGGGATCTTGTAGCATCAAGTCATGGATTGTATTCTCCACTTTCCATTTAATATAATACACCAATACACTTCTTCCCTATAAAAGTATCTCAACTTTTATTGTATAAATCCTTGATCTTATACATAGACTTCATTGGAATATATATATCTTTGTATTCTCTCTCTTTGTTGGTTTGTGTTTCTTGAAAACAGGTTCACCATATCAAAAACAAAATGAAGGAGCTACGAATATGACACTAGCAAGAATCAAGCGTCGTTTAAAAGGTAGGTCATTTATGCCTCTTTAAACTAGTTTATATGACAATGAATTTTAAGAGGAAGTGTGTGTTATGTCTTGTTTTGTTCTAGTTTCATGTGGAAGTTAGGGAGATCTGTTTGTGTCTGCACTAGTCAGATAACAACAATAACATTCAAATTAAATGTATACACAGTGGAATAATCATGCAAATAGAACATAACACTTATCTTAATATTGTTGAACCGTCAAGCTACGTACAAGGGACAATCCTCCTAGCAATAGGCTTGTTTTTCCAAATCTCAACAACAAGCCACCCCTGAGTTGAGGCTATGAGTCCACAAGGAGTTTTGGCCTTATTTGTTGTCCACTCTCCATAATCAGCAACCTGAAACCCGGTTCTACTCCAACAATAGTTCCCCTCAACTTGCATAACCCAAGGAATGTGAGCCCCCTTCTCTGCCACGTAGTCCCTTGGGCCTTCCCACTTCCCTCTAGGGCTCCAGTGCAATTGGTTGGTTAGAAATATCATATTTAGGGACTCTAGGAACTCTCAACTACACTAAGAGTGCTCACAACAACCTTCTCAAGGTTCTTGAGCCATTTCCTCAACATAAAATGCACTCACAGTCTTATAGTCTAATTCTTACAAGAACACATGCCACAATTTAAGAAAAACAAAACCCAATGATGGATGTTCTCAATCATACCATGGTTGGTGCTCTTTTTCCCTCACTTATCCCTCCTCATGCTCTCCAAAACCAACATGAAAAACTGACCCAAAAAGACACTCAAATTTCCTTTTCTTCTCATGCAAGCTTGACTCTCACTTTTCCCAAAACATAGATGTACTTGTCTTGTGTTGTCATAAATTGGTGAGTTGACCTTTCCCACCTACCACTCTTACATCACTTTAATATCTCTCTTGATATTTCAAGGAGGATAAACATTATAATGAGATATATTAATTAATATAAATGAGTGACCCCCTGGACCCCTCTTTATCCCCCTCTCTCGTGGAATCATAGCTCCCCGTCGTTACCATATTGCTTGTACCAAAACCACCGATTATTATTTTTATTAATAATTTTAGTGTACATTTTAAATAGCATGTACATTTTATCCAAGGGTGACTCATCATGCTACCAATAAAGAAAATACTTTTCCCATCATCTTTTTTGGGGTATATTTGATTTTTTTGTTCTTTTCGATAATTTTGGAAAAAAAATAAAGGAATATTACGTTACAATGGAGGAACGAGTACGACAAACATACAAGCTCAAGGCACAAGGACAAGGCTGATGTTCTGGTAAAATGATACTCGGGGAAAATCCTCCGGCGACCAAAGGTGTTAAGACGCAGAAGCAAACTGTCACAAGGTTGGTGGATAAGGTATGCAAATGCTGTTGATAGAACACACAATGGTAACGTCCTTCGATGTAAGTTTAACGAGCCCAGAGAAGGTAAGCTCAGTGGTTTTTCATATTTAGAGAGCCTGAAAAAGCATAAAATGAGACTCCACTGGGGTACCTTTTTCGAAGATAGTCTAGTCGGTTTGAAAAAGGGATAAACTAGCACCGATTAGACGTTGATTCAAAACCATTTTAACGAGTGTGACAAGGACAAGATCACTTGGCCATTTTTTTACTTTTAAGGATTCTGAAAAAATCTTAACTATGGACTCCGTCGGGAATATTCTTCTGGACCAATTTAACGAGTGTGAAAGAATAAGGTCACTCGGTGATCTTTTCAATTTTAGAGAGTCTGAAAAGAGCTTAACTATGGACTCCGTCAGGAATATTCTTCTGGACCAATTTAACGAGTGTGAAAGAATAAGGTCACTCGGCTATCTTTTCAATTTTAGGGAGTCTGAAGAGAGCTTAACTATGGACTCCATGGGGGTTTCTTTTTCGTAAGTTTAGTCCCTCGGGCCTAAAAAAGGAATAAAATTATACCTGAGAGTACTCTTCTAAAGAATTGGAATTCGATAGAGTATACCTTTGTTCGTACAGTTGACCATCCAGACCAAAAAAGGGGTAAACTACCACTGGACAGATGTGACTTCAAATTTTAGTTTAACGAGCGTGAAAGGCCACAAGATCACTCGGTAATATTTTCATTTTTAGAGGGTCTGAAAAGGCCTTTAAAGGAGACCCGTTTAAGGAACGTTCTTCTGGACCAATTTAATGAGTGTGAAGATACAAGGTCACTCGACAATCTTTTCATCTTTAAGGAGTCTGAAAAGGGCTTAAAGAAGACTCCACAATGGTTACTTTTCTCAGTTAATCCGAACGAGATCGAAGAGCATAAATGCAGTCTTGCTAGATGTTGTTTTCGGATCTCAAAGCGGGCTTGAAAAACAACAAAGGTAGCCCATGATCGACACTTTGTGGATCGATGTCAGGTATCTCTTCGTAAGACCAGGCAAAAACGTCACAGAATTCTTTGAAAAGATCCATGTAAATTTGAATCTCTTCGAGGGGGAAATCTGCTCCGACGAAGACATTCTCCACGATGCCAGGGTTTTGGGAGATGTTGGTGGGTATAGTTTCAGCGATAGTCGCCATATTCCCCTCAGCATAAATTTCCCATGTAGCTAAGAGATTAATAGGACATGGTTGATCTCCCGTCATGGTAATGGTGAATTCTCCTGCTTCGATTCGGCTTAACTCTGGGAGGAAATATGATATGTGATGAAGATCTTCCCAAGGTTTGTCCAGACTAGTCATTGCTTCGATTACTGCTTCGTTAGAAGGCAATACTAAGTCTAAAGAATCGACGTTAGCGAGAGAACCCTGAACCCAAATAGGCTCTAGAAGTGGATCTAACTCTGGTGCAGGAGTCGGATCAGGGTTAGCTGAAGCTTGCTGGACTAAAGAGTACGCTACCTCAATGGTAGACAAGGGCATAGACATGCCGGGGTTCCCTATCTCGTCCATCGTGGTTGATGGGGAAGGAAGAATCCAAGGATCCTCAAAGTAAGTCGTGCGAAACGACGAAACTTAAAAAATCTCAACCTTATGGTGATTAGATATAAATTTGACATCGTCATGAGGAGGTGGGTAATCGAAGGTACCCATCAAGGATGGGAACAAACCAACTCCTATGTTAACGACACCTGGTTGAGGATTATCAATCATGGGGACCGTGGATTCCCCCAAAGCTGGGTCAGGCCTGGAGAAAGACAGTTGTTCAATGGTCACTATCTGGCCCTCGTGCGGAAACAACAAGACTCGGAAAACTGTAGCAACCACAGCTTACATAGCATAAGTCCAACTCCGTCCTAACAAGAGGTTATAGTCGAGGGGAGCATCGACTACCTCTACTTCGAAACACACAGTTTTCCCTCCTAACTGCACAGGGAAAGAAGGAATGATGCCATGTGGTCGGAAAGAACGACCATCGAAAGAAGTGAGGAGAGTAGGTGAAAAAGACAAAGCGGGCTAGCCAATGGCCTTCCAACATGCTAATGACATAACACATGTCGAGGCGCCCTCGTCGACCACTGTGCGGAAGATATTCCGTGTAAAAATTTTTGTGGGATGAGCCACTACTATCTGAAATGCTACGTGGTAAGGCAGACGAGGTTTTAAGTCGGTTGTATCTAACATGATGGTACTCGGGTTACAAGTCTCAGTAGAGCCCAAAGTGGTTAACAAGGATTTCCTCTGAGCAGGACAGCTTTGGAGGACCTCCAAAGTAGACATCGCATAAGGGGTTTGTGATAAATCCTTCACCACAGAGTAATTCTGGGCGGCCCTTGCGTTTGGGTTGTGAGAAGATTTTTTAAATGCACCCTTTGGAATGCGTGTCATTGTTTCTCCCAACGTCTTCTCGATCTGTAGAGGAAGAGATGGGAGATCAACTTCTTTACCCTTCTCAGAAGTTCTTGGTTTACTATAGTCGTGCTCTCTAGTCATTATGAAAGCATCACCCCTAACCATATATACGTTCGCGGATGAGGGATTGTTTGGAGGAGGGCAGATTTCTTGGCTGCCCCCTTCTGTACTTGTAGAGGCTTGAGTTAAATTTTTTCCATGTTGAAAAGGATTAGTCAACACTGCTTGTTGTTGTTGTGTGACAAACTTCTGGGTCTCTGCAAGTCGAGGACAAAGATGGGTCGGGTGGTCTTCCGCACACAAGTTGCATGGATACCTTGCCTTCCGTTTTTCTATAGTGTCCCTGCCAGCATTATCAGTGGGTTTTTTATCCCCCTTACCCTTCTTTTGTTGTTTTTTCTTCCCTTTGGGATGTTGGGTGGCCTTTGGGTTAGTCGACTACACGGAGTGTACTTCCGACGTTTGGGTAGGAGGAGCAGCCAAAGCAGTAGTCTGGCTGGCCGCTGAGTGTTGTATAGATAACTATTGAAACTATTTTGTCAATGGCTCAGCGGGCTTGGTTTGTGATGAACCAACAATACCATTGGCATGTGGTCCAACTCTCTGTCTAGTTTTATCCAGTATCAAACGTGGTGCATCCAGCAGGATGTTGTATAATAAACCAGACTGAGAATAGATGAGCTCAAACTGTTGAGCCCTCATGATGGCATCTTCTTCGGAGAAAACTCCGGAGGTTGCGACGTCTTTGGATAATTGGGGGACCAAATACTTAAGGAACTACTCAAGAAGGAATGCTGGTGGGACTGGTACTTTGATTAGACTCTTCCAGCGTCTCCACTCAGATATGATCAGAGATATGGTCCGCGGTTGTCTGTTCGAAACTGGCGAGCAGCTTTGTGCTAGCATCGTATCTCACAGGTAACTGGAAATGGTTAATGAAGGCCATCACCAGTTCACCAAAGGAAGAGTATCTTGAGCGATCGAGCTCGATGTACCCTTTTGTGGCACTCTCGATAAGAGTACGTTGAAACAATCGCAACTGTACGTAGTCATCTTTCAATGAGTTAGATGAACACCAAAGATGGAAGGTAGTTACATGATCACTTGGATCTTCATTAGGCTTGGCCTCGAACTTTGGAATGTATGAAGGCAACTTCGTTGGCATAGGAGGCCAACACGGATCGTGACAAATGGAATCATTTAACAACCTTGTCAAATTTGGCAAGTGTAAAGTTGTCAAGAATGGTAGTTTGGGTTGCTGCTGATAACCTGGGAAAAAGGGTCCTGGAGTTTGACTAGCACCAGGTTGCCAGGAAAAGTTTGGTTGCTAGCCTGGATTCTGGTAGAAATCAAGGCCCTGACCAGCATAAGGATTTTTCATCTGTGGAGACATCATCGGCTAATTTCCCATAAAGGACATAGGGTGTTGGGCATGCACCGTGTTCTAAGGACTTTGGGAAGGATTGCCTCATGCCGGTCTTGATGGGAGAGGCATAGTAGTCTATCCAGGGTTCCATTGATTGTGGAAAGAATTACCCCAGAACAACATTCCAGAGGAGGGAACGGATCCTTGTCCTGAGTTCCAAGGTCCCGCTATATGTGCCCCTTGCGTAGGAATAGTACCCTGTGCCGGAGTAGACTATCCAAAGATGGGATTTCCCCCAGATGGGAAAGCAGTGGATGAGAAAGTGTTGTTACCAAATGTCCCGTTCCAAACAAACGATGTCGAACCTACTGGCATACTGTGCGCAAGTGTTCCTTGACTCCCGACTCCAAATAAACTAGTGTGTGCAAGCTGCCCGACGGACTGCTGATGCGGACCACCAAGCGAAGGGGATGAAGGAGGGATATGACCTCTGGCATAAGGAAAAGCATTAAAAGGGATAGGAATGCCCCCAATTTGACCTTGCAGAGGAGCATTAGAGCTCCCTGCCCCCAGACCCAAAGTCTGTAAAGTGGAGTAAGTGACTGCAGGACTTGTACCCGAACTAGGCATACCGTATGACAATGGAGGGCTTGTCGCACTAGGTGTGAAAGGGGTTGTGGCCACCACCATAGACGGGTTCGGTCCACTGTGCGACGTAATTGCGTCCGAGACCATGGTGGCTTGGACCGACGACAGTAAGTTAGGAGATGATTCTCCTATGGTAGCAACTGTGGTGGCAATTGAAGAATTCCCAGAAGAAGTAACAATGTTTGTTTCCATAGATGTCTGAGGCACTGACTGGTGTTCGTAAAATTGGGTTAGTGAAATAAAAGGTGCCAAGATCTCAGTGGTTGGGGTTTCAACCAAGCCAAGAGTGGTGGTTGATTCCTCTAGAAGTTGTTTGGGCACAAAGGTTTGTAACCCGGTCGCTTCAAAAGACCCTTGTTGGTCTAGATTCTGCCTTAATGGTGGCGGGGGTGGCTCCAGTGTAACCGACGGTAGGCCCAGAAGCCTTCGTGATCGGCGGAGCTCAGGATCCTCCACTGTGTGAGAATATCCAAGACACGCTAAGGTATTCTACATGTTCAACAGTAACACACACTAAAAAGAAGCCCCTAAGAGATAAGACAAGCAATCACTAAACTAGTTGGAAGAACAGTTACAACAACCAACACTAGAGAAACTTTCCGATGCAAGTGAAAATCGAATACAGAAGCACCCTCCAGGTATACTCTACAAAGTGTGGCCCGATGTCTGTCCTAGGTACTGCGGTATACCCCCGCAGTCACCCGTNTCCCTAAAAAGATTGGCAACTAGGTTGCCAGCACGCGAACAGTCACCAGGCGGGTACAGTCGAAATTTGGGTAGACCACAATGAGTAGGGTATCAAGCCCGAAACCTGTCAAGGGTAACGAGAGAAAATGGTACGAAAGAAAACTGAGGACCTCGAACGGATTCGAGACCCATGAAGCCCCGTGGCAAATGCAAACGACGGAATCCCAAAACAAGCCCTCGATATGTGTTCTCCACTACAATTGGTCTGTCTTTAGAGGGGTTATCTCTGCTACCTTTCCACACACAACCTCATGTTTATCCCCTGTGTTAGAGGGGGGTCCCAGATAAATTCCACAAAACTAGACTCATACACTCCCTATCACAGACTCTAATGTTTGGTTTTGAATGGCCTTGGAGAGTTTCCTCTCCAACCTAATCCAAGGCCCTAGTCCTGAACTAGTTTGTGAACCCTACAAACAAAAAGTCTAATAGATTTTAAATTATCGTTGCTTTTAAGGATTTTTCTTACGTCAATAGGTATGAAGGTGAAACTGGTGATGTGTAAAGACGAAAGCAAAAATGAATGAAAAAAGCTGGAAACAAAAGACTTTTACTAAATGCAAAAGTTCAACAACTTTTCACAAAGAAAGATTTCTTTTTCTTTTCAATTTTTCTAAGATTTTATGCAGCAAACATAAATGAATTTCGCTCGACTATAAGCTACTTATGCTCTAAATGCACTGCAAAAACTTATGAAACAAAATAATTCTCCCTAGCTAATGATGCAGAAACACACTCTTCAAACAAAGAAGAAAATGAAAAAGAGATATATTTTTTTTATTTAAGTGCTAATAAAGCAACAAAGGGAAAATACTGACAAGCACAAAACCAAGAAACACAAATTCTGGCTAAAAGCGCAGATCGCAAAGAATCAGAGTAAAGACACACAATGGCAATAAAGAAAACAAAGACTCTTACGCTTGTCTAAAAACAATAAAAAAGATTTTTTTTTTTTGGTTCAACTATCAACTGAGAAAAAGCAGGCTAAGGGTAAGATGACCTAACCTACTGACTGTTCAACCCTAGACTCAAACACCTGAGAGGAATGCTTCTCATCAAATGAGGGGATGACTACCCCACCTTGAACAAAAAGTAGCCTGTCAAGCACGCTACTGTCACTAAAACAGCACACGTGCAAACGCGTGCTGAGCTGAAACAGGAAGCGTGTACATGCGGGCTGACCTTATACAGGACGCGTGTATGTATAAATTCTAAGACAAAAAGAAAACAGGCAGTCCAGACCAGGAAGAGGCCTTTAGTATTGATAACTAGGGTCCCTTGAAGGCTTGGATGCTCCTTCTAACATAAAATAAAAATAATGCAAGGAATAACAAGACAAAAAAAACAATTTGAGATAGGACTGTGAACCAACAAGACTCAGACAGGATTCCAGAAAACCCTTTGAGAATGTATAATTCTGACAGGGAAGAGAAGGATTGCCTCTTAAATTTCTCTGAACTCCTACACGCTACTGCTACTTCTACAGCTAGCTTTCACACGCAGGTTGTAAGAGGGTAGGGCATGGGTACACGCGTGCAGATCTTCTGCAGGTCGCGTGTACGGCTGTGTGTCCTGACAACTACCGTCAAGCAACAGTCAGGGAAAACTGGTATAAATAACCAGGCTCCCTGCTAGCTCAGACTTTACAGAAAAAGACAGGCAAAGAAACAAAAAATCTAATCTTTAAAACTACCCAAAAACTCAACTAAATCTGGAAACCCTAAAGAGTATCTTCCCCAGTACGGTCACCAATTCTGTTGTTGGAAAAAATACCCTACGGACTAGCAAACTAGGGTCAGACTTGCATGCAGATTTTGACCGAAAATAAATTACTTTTTAACCTACAACCCAAGATAAAAACCCCTTTTTCACAGTAAATGCATGAAGAGAACCACTAACCTTTTTACCGATGTTCAATGTAGATCCTCCGTTGCACTTTGACCACTTGCTTGCACTGCTCCTTCCACAGATAACCTACAATCAAGACAAATACCAACTATGCATGCATGCTACTTCTCTACTCAAGGGTTAGAAATCAAGCATAAATTCATCAAATTATAGATAACTCATGCATTGGGACGGGAAAAGTATTCTTTTTGTTGATGACAAATGAATCAACTTACAATCAAAGCTAAGACCGACCACCACTCCTCGAACCTGATCCTGGGCTCCTCTTCTTCTATCCTCCAACTACTTTGCGTTAAATTTCCTTTGGCATGAGGAAAGGCTAAAGGGTTGGGACAATGAATTACGTAAATGGGCAGAGTTTCTTCGCTATATTTTTTCCTCTCCCAAATGGTACCCCTACCCCTTCTTTTATAGGCTAGAAGAAGCTAGGGTTTTGGACGAGCCCTCGACCATGCATGGCCGAGAGTTTTAGTTAAATAACCCATAGCTTTTTGTTCCATCGACAACTTTCCTTTTTTCGTGCTTTGTTAGGTACACGCTGGCTGTAGTGGGTCAGCCAATGTGCACACGCATGCAGTAATGGGTTAGGGCACGTGTACCTTGACACAAGAGGATTTTCAAAGAGTTGTTTAGCAGAGTTTTGGCAAAGAAGGGATATGAGTTGGACTGATACCAGGTAAGCATGTGTGGTGCAATTTAGGGTTATAACAAAAGCTCAATATGGAATATCTATTGGTGGACATAAATCAATGGATCACAGTGGATCCAGGTACTGCACCTATAAGAACTTCAGCAGATGACTAGAAAAAGTTGGATCGGAAGGCGAAGAGAAAAATTCGACTGTGTCTCTTAGATTTAGTATTACTAAATGTGTCAGAGGAAGATACAACCAAGGATTTATGGGATAGTTTGGGGAATTTGTATCAGTCTAAGTCCCTAATAAATAAACTATTCATGAGAAAGAAATTGTATAGCCTGAGGATGAGAGATGGAGACTCGATGAAAGAGCATGTGAACACCTTCAATATTGTGGTAAGTCAGTTAGTATCTGTTGAGATTAAAATTTCAAATGAAGATAAGTGTATTAGTTTATTGTGCTCTTTACTAGACTCATGGGATAGTCTAGTTGTGGCCATATGTAGTAATACAATTTCCTTGAAGTTTGATGAAGTGGTCTCATCCTTGTTGTCAGAGGAGATTAGATGGAAGAATATGGAAGGAGAGAGCACATATGCATTATTTGCAAGAGGACGCTCCTAGGAAAGAAATAGATCTAAGTCCTCAAGTGGGATATCTAAGTATAAGGGTAGATCTAAATCTCCCAAAAATTTTGTGAAGGTATGCTGGAGGTGTGGAAAAGAAGGGAACTACAAGAAGCAGTGTAGATCCAAAGTTGAGAAAAAGAAGGGATCCGAAGAAGATCCTCTACATAGAAAAGACTTCCAAGGAAGGAGGGGATGTGTACTTGTCTTCTTCAAGCATACANGAAATAGATCTAAGTCCTCAAGTGGGATATCTAAGTATAAGGGTAGATCTAAATCTCCCAAAAATTTTGTGAAGGTATGCTGGAGGTGTGGAAAAGAAGGGAACTACAAGAAGCAGTGTAGATCCAAAGTTGAGAAAAAGAAGGGATCCGAAGAAGATCCTTCTACATAAGAAAAGACTTCCAAGGAAGGAGGGGATGTGTACTTGTCTTCTTCAAGCATACATGTAGATCAGGAGGCATGGTTGGTTGACTTAGGTGCGTCGGATGGTTCGAGGATCAATGGTGTCGTTGAAGGGAATTTGGTTTGGAACTATGTATAAGCTGCAAGGAAGCACTATTAGTGATGGGTGTAATAGTTCCATCGTTCCTGATATTGAAGTTGAAGAAGAAAGAACTCCTATAGTCTATGGATAAAAGGTTATGATGTGGCATCAAAGACTGGGGCATATCAGAGAGAAGGGTCTTCGACTACTACACGGTAAAGTTATGGTTGAAGGTATGTATAACTGCAATCTGGATTTTGATTTTTGTGAACATTGTGTATATGGGAAGCATAATCAGGTAAGATTCTCCTCTGGTGCAATGAGGGAAGAAGGAATTTTACAGCCAGTTCACAATGATATGTTTGGACCTGTGTCAGTTCCATCATTGGGAAAATCTGTGTATTATGTCTCATTTATAGATGACTTCTCGAGGAATACTTGGATATATTTCCTTAGGAAGAAATTTGAATTATTTGACAAGTTTAAAGAGTTTAAGGCTCTTGTTGAGATCAAACAGAGAAAATAATTAAGGTATTGAGGACAGATAATGGCAGAGAGTTTTGCGGGAATGAATTTGAATAATTCTATAATAAGTGTGGTATAGAAAGGAAGAGTAATACTCCATATACACCTCAAAAGAATGGAGTTGCAAAAAGGATGAACAAGATGATGATGGAAAAAACAAGGTGCATGCTCAGTGGTGTAGTGTTAGGGAAAGAATTATGGGAAGAGGCAATGGGTATTGCATGTTACCTAGTCAATAGATCACCCTCATCAACACTAGTTGACAAGACTCCACAAGAGGTATGGACTGGTAAGAAACCCTCTCTGACAGATCTCAAGGAAAACAAGAGTAAGCTAGATAAGAAGTCTGAAAAGTGTATCTTTATTGGGTATAAAGATGGTCTCAAAGGTTATAAGATTTGGAACCCAGAAACTAAGAAAATTGTGTATATCCAAAATGTGGTATTTAGAGAAATGAAGGATGTTGTGAAACATGAAATCCTACCAAGTAAGGAATAACCATAGAAAATCGAGTTTGAGCCAAAAGATGATGAATCAGACTTTACAAAAGAACATGAATAAGAAGAAGAAGATCCTCATACTCCAATATTGAGGAGATCAGTGCGGGAAAGAAGGCTACCATAAAGGTATACTCCATCTGATTTCTGTTCAAATTTATCTTTATCTATTACTAATGATGATCCTAGAACTGTTAAGGAAGCAATGGATTCAAAGGATGGAAAACTATGGAGAAAGGCCATGGTTGAAGAAATGACAACCTTGGATAAGAATGAGGCTTGGGATCTAGTGGAGTTGTCGACTGGAAGAAATCCCATTGGAAGAAAATGGGTATTTAAAAAGAGGTTGAATGCATAAGGAAAAATGGAGAAATACAAAGCTCGGTTAGTAGCAAAGGGTTATTCCTAGGTTGAGGGAATTGATTTTGGTGAGATTTGTTCTCATGTTTCCAAGTTAACTTATATTAGATTTATGTTATCTGTTGTTGCTACATTTGATTTTGAAGTAGAACATATGGATGTGAAGACAACATTCCTACATGGGGATCTGGAAGAAGAAATCTATATGAAGTAGGCAGAAGGATTTACTGTGAAGGGAAAGAAGGATCCGGTATGCAAGCTGAAAAAGTTCTTGTATGGTTTAAAACAATCACCAAGGATGTGGTATAAAAATTTTGATACTTATATGCTGGGACTTGGATTCACAAGAAGAAAAGAGGATCACTGTGTGTATTTTAAATTAATTGGTGATCATTTTCAATTTATTTGGTCTTGTATGTGGATGACATGTTGCTGATAGGAAACAACAAGGAGCTTATCCAGGATGTGAAAACTCAGTTGTCCTATAAATTTGACATGAAGGATCTCGGGGCTGCAAGTTTCATTTGGGGCATGGAAATTAAAAGAGATCAGGAAAAGAGGAAACTCTGGTTAAATCAGATAAAATATGTCGAGACAATATTACAGAGGTTTAATATGCAGGAATGTAAACTGATTAAGGTCCCTATTCCTGTTGGTGTAAATTTATCTGCGGATCAGTGTCCCAAGACATAGGAAGAGGAGGAGAACATGTCTCATGTTCCATATGTGAGTGCAGTTGTCATTTCAATGTATGTAATGGTATGTACTAGACCAGACATTGCACATGCAGTGGAAGTTTTGAGCAGGTATATGTCAAAACCAGGGAAGGAGCATTGGAAAATAGTAAAAAGGGTTTTCAGGTATTTGTGTGGCACTGCTAGCTATGTATTGTGCTACCAAGGAAGACCAGGATTGGACAGAGTGTTGGACATACATGGCTTTGTGGATGTAGACTAGGTTGGAGATCTACAAGCGGGTATGTATTTAACCTGTTTGGAGGAGCAATTAGTTGGATGAGAAAAATACAGTCTGTAGTGGCACTTTCAACTACATAAGTTGAATACATGGTAGCCACTCATGCAAGAAAGGAAAAAATAGGGTTACAAAGATTGTGTCCAGGTATTGGGTTGGTACAACAAGCTGTAAGGATAGATTGTGACAGTCAAAGTGCAATTTTTATGGCGAAGAACTTGATTTATCATTCAAAGACAAAGCATATTGATGTTCAATATCACTTTGTGAGAGACACGGTTGAAGAAAAGAAAGTGTTGTTGATGAAGGTGGCACTTTGAAGAATGTTGTAGATTCATTAAAAAAATATGTCAGCACTGAGAATTTCTCTTGGTGTAGAGGATCTATGGGAATCGTTGCCCTAGATTGTTGACTATGTAACCCTGTAACCCCCTGTATGAAAAGAAATCAACAAGTGGGAAAATGTTGGGTATGTGTTATATTCTTTGCATGACTTGTCCTAGTGTCTTCTACATTTCTTTGGGCGAGCATGGGGGTTTGAATTTTTTTTACCTTGGGATATGTGTCACATTTTGCCTCATTTTTTGTGTCGCCTCAATTTTTGTGTCCATTGTTGGGTGGTTTTTCGGAAAATGGTTTTTTGCTGATGGTTTTCTATTTTCGGTTAAGGAATTAGGGTTGTTGACAAATCCAGGTCATTGGGTTAGGGTTTTGGATGTTGTTGGCTCCTGTATGTATATTTTATTGTAAACAATGTATGATTGTGAATGAATATAGAATATGTTGGTTTTCCCAGGGGAAAAATCTATGTGTAATGTGTGTATTTTCCATTGTACCTTTTCTGTTATTTTACTGAAAATATGTTTGCAGTAAATAATTGTACAAGGTTAAAATCTACAACAAAAATTGTATTTTTGTTGTAGTAGATTCTCCAAGCTCGGTGTTGTAACCTACAAATCTGATACCAATTGTAAAGAACCCCACCTGCTAAACCCAACAAACCCAAAAATTTTCTTGCTCATAGACATAAAAATTGCAACAAACACATGTTAAATAATTCATGCAAATAACAACATATTCAAAACCATAATGAAACCATTCAAGAACATAACAACACCATTGAAATTAATCATATACACAGTGGAATAATAATGCAAATAGAACATAAAAATTGTCTTAAAATTGTTGAATCAAATGACTGTGTACAAAGGACGATCCTCCCAGCCATAGGCTTGTTGTTTCAAATCTCAACAACAAGCCACCCTTGAGCTGAGGCTATGAGTCCACAAGGAGGTCTATCCCTCTTGGTTGTCCACTCTCCACAATCAGCAACTCGAAACTCGGTTCTACTCCAACAAAAATTCCCATCCACCAGCTCTCTTCCCCTCAACCTGCACAACCCAAGGAATGAGATCCCCCTTCTCTGCCATGTAGTTCCTTGGGCCTTCCCACTTCCCTCCAAGCTCCATTTCATTTGGTTGGATATAAATCTCATAGTTGGGGACTCGAGGAACACTCAACTACTATAAGAGTGCTCACAACATCCTTCTCAAGACTCTTGATCTGTTTCCTCAACAAAAAATGTACTCATAGGCTTATAGTCTAATTCTTACATGCACACAGGCCACAATTTAAGCAAAATTACAACCCAATAATGGTTTTTCTCCATCATACCATGACCTTTCCCACCTACCACTCTTACATCATTTTAATATCTCTCTTGATATTTCAAGGTGGATAAAAATTATAATGAAATGGATGAATTAATATAAATGAGTGACCCCTTGGACCCCTCTCTGTAAATTCTAACCTTGTACAATATCTACTGCAAACTGATATTTAGAAAAGAACAGAAAAGATACAATGGCAAATACAAACAT
>JASDQU010753210.1:23326-37277 GCA_032191745.1 Picea mariana | reverse complement strand
TGGGATCGATCCTATGGAAAAGAGGAAAATACAACGAGGTGCAACAAGTGGAGGTGGAAACCTAACTTACATGCAAAAAATTTGAAAAAATGACTTTTTACCAAAAGACCTTTAAAATGACCCAACTCTCCAAAAAGTTTCCCAATGCCCAAAGTAACACTTATCGTAACATTCCATAAGAAAATCATGAACCATACTAAATGATTTTTAAGTTAGAAAAAATGACAAAAGGGTCCGAAAAATGACAAAAATGGCCAAAAAAGTCTATAAATAGAAGTTTGACAACTCATTATCACTATTATGAATTGAGAATTGACCAAAAGTAAAAAAACACCCCTTTGTCAAAACAGTTGATTCTGGGAGCTTCAGTGGACAAGACGAACTTTTGCTTGGACCAAGTAAGTACAAATTAGCCCCTCCTACATTTCCATTCCTCCTTTTTGTATTTTTTTTTTTTTTGGCAGGCACTGACC
Source organism: Picea mariana (assembly GCA_032191745.1). Lineage (NCBI taxonomy): Eukaryota > Viridiplantae > Streptophyta > Pinopsida > Pinales > Pinaceae > Picea > Picea mariana. The sequence goes on along the minus strand of JASDQU010753210.1, from coordinate 36,804 downwards.
TTTAAAAGGGTTGGCCCTGTGTGTACTTGAGTTGTCCAAGCACACCCCATGTGTGCATGCGGGCAGAAGAGAAACTGCCCGTGTGTACACATGACTATCCTCAATACAGTCTGCATACACCCTCAATAAGTGGGAAAAAAAGGAATGCAAGAGTTAACTCTCCATTTTTTTTTGTGTTTGCAGGATGTATGTTCGTTAGAGAGAGAGGGAACATGAGGACTTTGATTTTTTGGTCTCAGAAGACCCTGTTGTTGTCGTTATCTTAGCACAATGTGCATTGCTAAAATTCTTCCAGTGTTCATTCATGAGGGCACAACCGAGGCTGCTAAATGCCTTGCTAAATTACTGGCACCCGATTATGGAGGAATTCATGCTCGAGGGGTAGTCATTGACTCGAAAGAATGAGGACATCTATTTTCTAACTGGCCTCTCAAGGAGAGGGGAACCAGTCAAGCTGCGCACTTTTTCCCCTAGGCCACACAACATCAAGGAGTTGATTGGACTCCACTGTGAGGCTGGTACTGAGCTAGTAGGTTCTCAGGTGCCTATTCATAAGATCAACAACCTACCACTAAAAGTGATTGTTCTACTCATTGGGTGGATCACTGGATCCATAGATTTGCATCAAGCTTCCCGGACACACATGCATTGTGCAGTTTAGTGCTTAAATGCACAAATGTTTGACTGGAGCACAGCCATGCTGACATGCATGAAGAAATAGTTGACAGATTGTCAAGTGCGGGCACAAAAGAACTTTGGGTTTGGGACTGCTTTGTGCTCTTTCTTCTTTGAGAGGGTACCTAGTCTCAATCCTAGAGACATAGTACGAGGGCATGAGGCCACTCTCCCGACGCTATGTCGATGGGTGACATTGTTGCCGCGACAGGGTAAGGGTAGGACCATTAAGATCTTCGATGACAAGTTTTTTGACTGGTGGTCTCAGCAGATTCTGGCGATAGAGGACCACCCCTATGCCGGGATCAACTTCTCTAGGGACCCTGACATTGTCGTACCTCCCAGAGTAGAGAGAGGAGAGTTAGGTATGCTTGTTTTTTCTAAGTTATTTAATTTTTATTTCTTTTTTATATATATCAGTTTTTGTGTACCAGAGAATCCGACAAGTATGTATCCGTTATGTGTAGATGTGGGATGAGTGATCCCAATAGATTTTGTGAGGACTAGGCAGCATCCTCGACCATAGGCAGGACCAAAAGCAGCAGGGGGGCTTCTAGCTAGAGAGGTTGATAGAGTTTTGAGACGGGTGGAGCGGAACCTTACCGCACTCACTCGTATAGTCCCAATGGTAGAGATTGAGGACCTGCCACCATCGATGCAACCTCATGTAGTTGGGGTGCCATGGACCTAGGTCCATCTCTTCCAGTGTTTGGAAAACATCATTTTTCACTATGGTAGGGCTAGCAGTCCCTGCCCTTAGCTAGGCTAGACTAATTACGTGCCGAGAGAACGTTTTGTATATTTTTGAGGGCATAAGCCATGTGACTCTAACTGGACATATTTTTTAGGCTTGCAACCACCCATGTACTCTGATATTTTTTGATATATATATGGATCGTTTTATCATTTTTCATCTTAAGGATTACATCTATTTTACAAATGTATTTACATGTGCGTGTGCGTGCTTTTTCTTACATGTGCAAAAAATGCCAATCTAATATATGATTATCTAGAGTATATGTGATTTGATTCAATCTCCTAGGAACATGGATATACGATGTAATCAAAGTTTCATTCTAAGACACATACCCTTATGAATCGTCAGTGTAGAGTTAGATCATGAATGTGGTAAACCTTATTTAACTAGGACACAACCAGCTAAGCATCTAAGTAGACTTGAAGGTGAGAGATACCATGTGACAAAGCATCATGGAGAAACTCTAGAACTGTGCTCTATTCAACAACATTGTTTGTGGCATCACCTAAAAATATACCTCCTGAAGATAGAAACTGGCCCTGAGGTGTAAAAATCACCCAAGCTGTGGAAGCAAGCCTTTGAGTGTGTCAGTTAGCACCATCCACAAACCCAATGAACACCTCTGATTCACTTGGCATCTACCACAGTGAAAAATATGACATAAAAAATGACACATCCATAAAACCAAAAGACAAAAACTAAAAGATCAATGTACAAGAACTATACATATGTTACAAGAAGTCACCCAAGGTAACCCACCTATGAGTAATACTTCTTGAGGTAGAGCCCATTTCTAGGCTCCGTCAAAGAATTTCCCTCAAAATCGACCAGACAATAAGCACCCTCCTTTAGAACCTCCTTCAGGATGAAAGGTCTGAACCACATGGGTTTGAACTTGCCTGCCCCTAGGGGGTCCTTATCTTGGTGTTATAACCCTAAATTGGACCAGACATGCTTACTTGGCATTAGGCCATCTCATTTGACTTCTTTGCCAAGCCACTACTGAACAACTTCTTAGAAAAACACTCTTTTTGAAGGCATACACGCCCTACTCCACTATTGTACACGTGTGTATGCTGGTTGACCCACTACAGCCTGTGTATACCTAAAAAACCATGAAAATGGAAAGTTGCAGACAAAACACACAGTTTTGGGTAAGTTAACTAAACTGACTGACCGTCCATAGTCGGTCACTCGACCAAATACCTAGCCCTTTATAGCCTATAAAAGAAGGGGTAGGGGTCCCATTTGGAAGGAGAAAAATGATAGCAAAGAAACTATACTCGATTTAGTATTCCCCTTTCCCCAAACTTTTGCAACTATTGTGTGAGGAGAAGCATAAACATAAGCAATTGGAGCACAGTTGAAGAGGAGCCCAGGGTCAGATTTGAGGAGCAGTGGTCGATCTCACCATTGTAAGGTTACTTTTTTTGAGATTAATAAAAGAAGTACTTTTCCATTCCCGCCATATGAGATTGTCAATATTTAAATTTGATTATTTTTTGATATAATATCTGACCCATTAGTTTATAGGTTATATGCATGCAGGTTTCTTTCTTTGTATTTTGTGAATGCAGGTCAGCGTTGGGAGGAGAGTTGCATTCAAGGAGAGACAAAGCGTTAAAGGGATCGACATCAAACATGGAAACTAAGGTACAGTAACTGGATCTCTTTAACCTTGAATTTTCATATGATAATGGGGTTTATGATTGGGATGTTGGTAGAAAGTAGGAAACTTTAGGTCGTTTATGCATGCATGATAAAACTCTTAATGCTAGTCTGTAGGAGGGATTTCCCACCCACAACAGAATTGGCAACCATTCTAGGGATTCTCTAGGGTTTTCTGGGGATACTTTTTGGGTATTTTAGAATTTGTTTATTACCTTTTTTATAAGTTTTTTGCAAGAGTTTGAGCTTGTAGGGATTTTGGTTTTCCATACCAGTACTCCCTGCATGATTGCTTCGTTGTTTAATTTTTATCCCAGGAATTTATAGAGGTATACACAACAGGCAGAAGCCCTGGCTGCGTATACACGTGCCCTACCTTTAGACATCCCGCGTATATCCGCTGGGCTGCTGAAGTGTCAGTTGCGTGCTTAAGTCCAGAAATTATTTTTTAGGTAGTCATCCTCTTTCCCTGTCAGGAGTGATCCTTCTCAGGGGTTTCTTGGATTTGATCATAGTCTCTGTGTTGCCATCTATAGCATAGGAATAGCCTCATATTAGCTTTGTTTGATCAAAAGTTTCCTTGCATTCTCTTTGCCAAAGTTATTTTCTCTGTCTTTGAGGGACTCTGGTTTTCAGTACCAGTGCTCCCTGCCTCTACTGGATTGTGTTTTTCACTTTGTTGAGAATTTACAGAGCTATATGTGCCCTACAGTAGTTCTTCACATGTGCATACACGCTCTGCCTTTGGACAACGTGCATATATACGCTACCTACTGTGGTGACAGTCACGTATCTGTGTTGGGGAGATCTTTTGATAGAGAGAGGAAGTCATGCTCTTACCTGTCAAAATCCATTCTCTTTAGGGGTCTTTTTGGTCTCTTCCTTGGTTTCTATGATCACAATTGGTAGCCTAGGTTTGACCATAGAAATTTTTTCTTTTCATCAAAAAAATTTCTTGATTTTTCTGTAGTAGTCTTAGACAAATCTGTGAGTCTTTTGGAGATTAGTATTTTTTGAGATTTTGGTCAAGTGACTCCCTGCGATCTGCAGTAGGGCCAGAAGTGATTTTTGGTTTATGTTTTTTTTTCACTTTATCATTTTTTCTTTCTTTAGAAGAGAAAAAAGGGATCCATTTTTTTTTCACTTCTAGTATTTTGAAGCATGTTGAAATTTTTTACTTCTCGATTTGGTTAAAGAGTTGGTTGTTTGCATTAATCAATAGGAAAAAGATTGTTTTCATAAGTTATTGGCTAATTGAATTAGGACAATAAGTATCTCGTAGTTGAGAGAAATCTTGTTTGATTTTTCATTTAAAATATCTAAGAAAGAAAAAGTTTGAAAAGTTGGTTTAAAAAAAAAAATCAAAAAAGAGAAAATTTTAATTTATCAAGAAGAAGTTATCTTGTTTCCAGTTTGTTGTTTATCTTCTCTTTCATCTCTCAAAACATCACTAGTTTCAATTTCATAACCTTAGACTTAAGACAAGCCCAAAAAATTAACGATTAATTAAAATCAACTATACTTTATGTTTTGTAGGGTACATCAACTAGTCTAGGCTAGATCCTTGATTTAGGATTGGAGAGGAAACTCTTCAAGGTTGAAAAATATACATAAGATTCTGTGCTAGGGAGTGTCAAAATTCCAGTATTGTAAAAGTTATCTGGGACCCCCTTCGAACATAGGGACTAAAAACGAGGTCATGTAAGGAAAGGTAGTGGAGATAAGCTCTCCAAAGCTGGACAAAAAATAGTGGGGAACGCATATAGAGGGCTTGTCTTGGGATTCTGTTGATTGCATTTTCCACAGCGCTGCATGGGTCTCGAATCCGTTCGAGGTCCTCAATCCTATTCTAGAACACTTGATTTTGATACCCTTGATAGGTTTCAATATTGATACCCTGCTCATTGCGGTCCACCCAACTGTCGACTGTACCCACCTAGTGACTATTTGCGTGCTGGCAACCTAGTTGCCTATCTTTCTAGTGACTTACACAAGTGACTGCAGGGGTATACCATAATACCTAGGATAGACATTGGGCCATGCTTTGCAGAGTATACCCAGAGGGTGCTTCCATATTCGAGTTTCACTTGCACCGGTAAGTTGCTCTAGTGTTGGTTGTTGTAACTATTCTTTCAACTAGTTAGTTATTGCTTGTTTTATCTCATAGGTACTTTTTTAGTGTGTTATAGTTTTCAAACAATTATAGATTTCCCTAGTGTGTCTTTGATATTCTCACATATTGGAGGATCAGGAGTTCTATTTGTCACAAAGGCTTCTAGGCCTATCAGCGGTTGACCTTGAACCCCCCCCGGCGACCTCTAAGGCGAAAATTAGACCAACAAGGATCTTTTGAGACAACCAGGTTACAGGAAACTGTGCCCAACCCATCTTAGAGAGAAGAAATTTTGTTTTTGGAGGAACCAATCATTTATAGCCTTATAGTAGAGGCTCTTGGTCCTTACAACCCTCCCATCACTGATCTATCAGTGCCCATCATCGTACAAGTTCTACCTTACAAGCATCTGGTAGTGTCACCAACATTAATGGAAGCACACGCTACCACTTATTTAGGGAATACTGATATTTCCTTCATGACTGTCACTACTGGGGGTGTTCCACCTCCTAACCAATTGTTATCAGTCCAAGCCACCATGATCTTGACTACTTCTACCTCGAGCAATAGTATGATTCCATCTATGGTGGCGATCACTGCTCCATTTCCTCAAAACACGACAGGATATCCTTTCTCATATGGGATGCCTGGCTTCGGTACAAGTACTATACTTTCTTCCTCCACCCTACAAAATTTGGGTCTAGGGGCAGGGATTCCCAATGCTTCTTTACAAGGATCTATTGGGGGAACTTCCACTCCCTTTATCGCTTTCCCTTACGGCGGGGGTCATATACCCCCTTCGTCCCCCTTGCTCAGTGGTGTTCCTCAACACTTCAATGGGCCTAACATAAACTTGTTTGGAGCAGGTAGTCAAGCACTCCCTCCTTATAATATGTCAGTTGGTTCGACACCTTTCTCTTTGTTCGACGTGTTTGGTAACAATGCTTTCTCATCAGCTTTCGTTTCTACCGGGGGAAACCCCAGTTATGGACAACCACATCCTGTACAGGGTACTATTCCTACACAAGGGGCACACTTAGGAAGTCCTTCCTTACAAGGATATTGGAATCCATGGTAGGGACTAGTCCCCTTGCTAGGGATGTTGATCAAGGGCAACCCTTTCCATACCCAGTGGAACCCTAGGCAAGGCCCAACACCTATGCTCGTCGGATTGACAGGGGGCAACCCCTCCCAAAATCCTTGGAATGCGATGCAAGATAAACCTTTTACATCTTATTATGGGAACCAGCAGATGATGTCTCAAGAAGAGCCCAATCCGTATGCTAGTCATGGTCATGGTTATTACCAGAGCCCTGACCAACAACCTAACATTTCTTGACAACCTGGTGCCATTCAAACCCTAGGCTCCTTTTTCCCCAGCTACAATCCACAACCCAAACTACCATTTTTGGCAACCCTGCACTTCCCAGATTTGATAAGGCTCTTAAATGACCCCATCTGTCATGATCCCAGTTGGCCTCCCATGCCGACCAAGTTTCCTTCGGACATTCCAAATTTTGAGGCCAAGCCTAACAAAGATCCTGGTGATCACGTGACTACCTTCCACTTATGGTGCTCTTCCAACTCGTTAAGAGACGACTCCTTTCATTTGTGACTGTTTCAACGCACTCTCACAGGGAGTGCTGAGAAATGGTACATTGAGCTCGACCACTCATGATACTCTTCTTTCGACGAATTGGAAATGGATTTCCTAAACCATTTCCAATTACCTTTAAGATATGACGTCGAAACCAAATTGATGGCCAATTTCGAGCAGAAAAAAGTGGACCATATATCGAATCATATTCAATAATGGAGATGCTGGAAGAGTTTGATCAAAGTGCCAGTCCCACCAACATTCTTGCTAGAGTGGTTCCTTAAGTCTTTGGTACCCCAGTTATCTAAAGAATTCACAATGTCTAGAGTGTTTTCTGAGGAAGACGTGATAATGAGAGTGAAACAACTAGAACTAATTTACTCTCAATCCAGTTTACTCTACGAGATTTTTCCAGACACACCAAGGTCAATCCTTGACAAAACCAGGAAAAGTTCTGGACCACATGCTGATGGGATTATGAGTTCAACACAAATCAAGCCCATTGATCCATTGTCAAATCAATTGCAACAATTGTTGGTACAATAGGCAATGGCCAGCCAAACCACGGGTTCGGCTGTTCCCCCTACCCAAAATTCAAATGTACACAATGTGAAAACGAGAAACCCAAAGGCCACCCAACAGCATGGCGGAAAGAAGAAATAATGAAAAAAGGGTAAGGGGGATAAGAAAACCATCGATAATGCTAGTAGGGGTGACACTGAAAAGAAAATTCAAAGTATCCTTGTAATCCTTGCAAGGAAGACCATCTGACCCATCAGTTCCCTCGGCTTGCAGAGGCCCAGAAGTTGTTGGCATAGTAACAACCTGTCATGTTAACAAACCCATTCCCACATGGGCAAAATATAACTCAAGCCTCCTTGAGCGCGAAAGGGGGCAGTCGAGGACCCCCTCCACATTCAAGTAATCCTTCGTCTGCAAATGTGTATATGATGAAAGGTGATGCATATATAACGACTGGAGCACATGATTACAGAAATCTAGGCACCTCTGAGAAGGGTAAAGAAGCTGAAAACCCACCTCTTCCTCTTTAGATTAAGAAGACGTTGGGAGAAACAATGACACACATCCCCAAAGGTGCATTCAAGAAATCTTCTTACAACCCAAACGTAAGGGCCGCCCAAAAATACTTTGTGGTGGAAGATTTATCACAAACCACTTGTGTGAGGTCTTCTTTGGAAGTCCTCCAGAGTTTCCTTTCCCAGAAAAAGGCCCTATTAGCTTCCTTAGACTCTACTGAGACTTGTAAACCGAGAATGATCATGCTTGATAACTCCAAATTAAAACCTCATCTTCCTTACCACGTTGCTTTTCAGATAATAGTGGCTTACACCATGAAAACTTTTACTCGGAATATTTTTCATACAGTGGTGGATGAGGGTGACTCGACATGCATGATGTCTTTGGTGTGTTGGAAGGTCATCAACCAACCCATTATGTCTCCATCACCTACTTTTCTTACATATTTTGATGGTCTTTCTTTCCAAGAACATGGGATCATCCCCTCTTTCCCCATCCAGTTAGGGGGAAAAACCATGCGTGTCGAAGTTGAAGTGGTCGATGTGTCTCTCAACTACAATGTTTTGTTAGGTAGGAATTGGACCTATTGTATGCAAGCAGTGGTTGTGATAGTGTTTTGGATCTTGTTGTTTCCTCACGAAGGCAAAATTGTGACCATTAATCAGTTATCCTTCTCCTTTCTTGATCCTTCATCGGGAGTCTCCACGGTCCTGATGATTGATAACCCCCAGCCTGGCATCGTCAATGTAGGGGTTAGTTTGTGCCCATCATTGATGGGTACTTTCGATTACCTACCTCCAACCAGAAATTTCCATTATATGATGGCTGTCCTCGACTAGCCTTGGCATGGAATTTTGCAAATCTCGTCGTTTCGCACGACGTACTTTCATGATCCTTGGACCCTTCCTTCCCCATCCACTACGATGGAAGGGGCCGAGCACCATGGCATGGCCATGCCTTTTTCCATGAAAGAAGTTTCATACTCGATCATACAACAAGCTTCTGTCAACCCCGATCTGACTCGAGCACAAGAGTTAGATCCGGTGCTCGAGCCTATTTGGGCTCGTGGTTCCCTTGCTGATTCAAATTCTTTAGACTTAGTCTTGCCTTCAGATGAAGCAATTATTGAGGCAATGACTAGTCCCGACAAACCCTGGGATGATATTCATCATCAATCTTACTTCCTCCTAGAGTTAATACGAATTGAAGTAGGAGAATTCACTCTGACCATGAATGGAGATAAATATTGTCCTATCAATCCTTTGGCAACACACATGGTTTACGCTGAAGGAAACATGGACACAATAGCCGAGACGATACCTATTGAAATCTCCAGAACCCCTGGCATCATGGAGAATATCTTTGTCAGAGCAGACTAATCCCCAGAGGAAATTCAAATCTACACAAATTTATTTAAAGAATTATGCGGTGTCTTTGCCTGGTATTACAAAGAAATGCCAACCATAGACCCAAGAATTGTTGAAGATGAAATCACAACTTATCTTGATGTCAAGCCGATCTGGAAGAAGCTTCATCTGGTTAATCCTAGGAAAGAAGCAGTTATCAAGGTTGAAGTAGAGAAACTACTTAAAGTTGGTTTCATCTACCTCATCCAATTGACTCAATGGGTGTCGAATCCTGTGCCAATCAATAAAAAACAAGGTACGATTTGCGTATGCACAGAATTTTGTGATATTAACAAGGCCTACCCAAAAGATAATTTCCCCATGCCATTTATTGACTATATAGTCGATGAATGTGCAATATGCGAGGCCTTTTCATTCATGGATGGTTTTTCAGGATACAATCAGATACAAATCAAACTTGAAAACCAACACAAAACCTCTTTCATCTGTCCATGGGGTACATTTGCTTATCGTAAGATGCCTTTTGGTCTAAAAAATGCTGGAGCTATGTTTTAGCAGGCCATGTCTTTTTCTTTCCACGACCTCAAACACATAATCTAGGCTTACCTTGATGATTTAGCATCACGATCTCGCAAGAGACCTGATCATCCAAAACACCTACGACTAGTCCTTGAACAGTGTCGCTACTACCGAATCCACTTGAATCCAAACAAGTGTAGTTTTTACGTCACATCAAGTCATCTGCTAGGTTTCATCATTTCAACAACAGGGATCATGGTCGATCCTCTTAAGGTTGAGGTAATAGTTCAATTTCCTCCCCCATGCACCATACCTCATCTTCAGAGTCTGCATGGAAAAGAGAATTTTCTACGGCGTTTCATCATAAATTATGCTAAGATCACAAAGGTTTTTATGCATTTATTGAAGAAGGACGTTACTTTTCATTGGGACAAATCCACTCAACGCTCATTCCTAGCATTGAAAAGTTCCCTCATATCAATCCCTCTGCTTCGACCACCCAATTATAATAAATATTTCCTATTATACTTGGCCTCTATAGAGTCGACCATCGGTATGGTCTTAGCTCAGGAGGATGATTTACTCTCAGAATATGTGATTTATTACCTGAGACAAGGCCTATTTGGACCGTAAATCAATTATTCCCATCTTGAAAAACTTGTGTTGGCGGTAGTTCATGCTGTCCAACAGTTCCGTCATTATATTTTGTTTTGCAAGACCACCATCGTTGCTGTCATGAATCCATTTCAATACGTATTGACACGATGAGTCATCAGTGGAAAAATCAGTAGATGGATAGTTATACTCCAGGAATTTGACTTGGAATTTGTTTCGGGGAAATCCAAAAATTCGATGGTCTTTGTGAAACTCATATCAGAACTTCCAGTTGATTCAAGTGATGGTTATACCCGACGAGTCGCCTATCAACAAAGACATGTTTTTTATCGCATATTTTGACCCCTGGTATGGATATGTTCTTATCTATCTCCAGATTTTGAGGTGTCCCACCTCTACTTCTCGTGATGAGCATCATCATATACGTCATCAGGATAAGAACTATGTCATACTCAAGGACACGTTGTATCGTCAATGTGTAGACTGCATCCTTCGTTGATGTCTCACTTATGAAGAAGCAAAAATCATGCTTAACCATTGCCACAATGGAGCATGTGGAGATCATTTGTTTGGGTTGGCAACAACACAAAAGATTCTATGAGTCAGTTACTTCTGGCCGACGTTAATCAAAGATTGTGTTGAATCATTGAAGAAGTGCCACCCATGTCAAATCTTCTCTTGGAAGATGAGGGCATACCCAGCTCCCATGTTTCTCGTTATTACCATTGGTCCCTTCACTAAATGTCGAATTGATTACACTACATGCAATCCCCCTTTAGCAAGGAAGCACCGCTATATCATCGTAGCAGTAGACTACTTCACCAAGTGGGTCGAAGCTATGCCAACATTCAAGGATGATGGGGAGACAACAACTCTCTTTTTGTTCAACTAGATAATAGCAAGGTTCTGTGCCCCAAGAGAGATTGTCACTGACCATGGTAGTCACTTTTATAACAAAATGATGGCTGAGTTAACATCAAATATTGGGTTGAGGCAGGAACATTCATCACCTTACTACCCCCAAGAAAATGGTTAGGTGGAAGCTATAAATAAATCTCTTAAAACCATTCTACAACAAACGATCAATTTGGCCAAGTCAAATTGGCATTTGATGTTATATTTGACATTATGGGCTTATCAAACGTTTGTTAAGAATTCAACCGATTTCTCACCTTTTCAACTCGTTTACAGGCTGGAAGCAATCTTGCCTATAGAATGCCAGATCCCATCATTAAAGTTGGTAGTATAGTTATTTCCAGATACTTCACCACTTGAATAATGGTTACTATATATTTAACAACTCAATGAAAAACATCACGACGTAGCCTTGTCTAATGAGGCTCACAAACAAAAAGTTAAGTGTTAGTATGATTGTTCCATTCGTCCTAGGATTTTCTCTAAAGGCGACCTTGTCCTGGTCTATGACCAAGATAACGACCCCCTGGGGGTAGGCAAATTCAAACCCATGTGGTTTGGACCTTTCATCATGAAAGAAGTACTACAAAAGTGCACATATTGTCTGGTGGAATTTGAGGGAAATGTTTTGGTGGAGCCTATAAATGGTCTCTGCCTCAAGAAGTATTACTCATAGGTGGGTCGCCTTGGGTGACTTTTTGTAATATATGTATAGTCTATGTACCATTACTTTTTGGGTTTTTGGTTTTATGGATGTGTCGTTTTTTATGTCATCTTCTTCACTGTGGCAGATGTCAAGTGAATCAAAGGTGTTCGTTGGATTCATGGACGATGCTTGCTAGCACACTCGAAGGCTTTCCACCGTAGCTTGGGTGATTTTCACACCTTAGGGATAGTTCCTATCTTCAGGAGGTATATTTTTAGGCGACACCACAAACAATGTCGTCGAATACAACTCAGTTATTGAGTTACTTCGTGACGCTTTGTCACTTGGTATCTCTCATCTCCAGGTCTATTTAGACACTTAGCTAGTTGTGTCTCAGTTAAATGGAGTATACCGTGTTCATGATCCTACTCTACACTAATGATTCCTTAGGGTACATCTCTTAGAACAAAGCTTTGATTATATTACATATTTTCATGTTCCTAGGAGATTAAATCAAGTTACAGATACTCTAGCTAATCAAATATTAGATTGGCATCTTGCACACATGTAAGAAAGACACACACATGCACATGTAAATACATTTTTAAAGTAGATGTAATCCATAAGACATAAAAATACATAAAAATCCATATAGAATATAAAAAATATCAGAGTACATGGGTGGGCACAAGCGCCTCAAAAGTACGTCCAGTAGAAATTCATGGGGCTTATGGCCTCGAAAATATACAAGTAGTTCCCTTGGCATGTAATTTGTCCAGCCTAACTAAGGACGGGGCTTGTTGGACCTATTATGATAATCAATGGCGTTTTCCAAACGTCGAAAAAGCCGGACCGATGTTTGTGGTGCCCCCACTACATGAGGCTGCATAGATGGAAGCAGATGCTCGATCTCTACCATGGGGACTGTGTGAGTAAGCGAGGTAAAGTTCCTCTCTACCCGTCTAAAAATCTGTCATCCTCACCGACTGGAGGTCCCCCTATTGTTGTTGGTCTTTCGACTGTGGCTGGTGTGGCCTCTGGTCAAGGACATCGCCAAGTCCTCGAAAAATATTCTTGACACACTAGTCCCACATATGCACACCAAAAACATATATATGTCAATAAATCTGGTATAAAAAAAATGATATACATAAAAACAACATAAAAAATAAATAAATAAATAAAAATTGAAAAGCAAACTTACCTAGATCTCCTCGTACCACTCTAGGAGGTATGCCCATGTCTGGGTCCCTGGAAAAGTCAATTATGGCATAGGGATAGTCCTCTATTGATGAAATATATTGAGACCACCAATCGAAAAACTTGTCATTGAAAGCCTCAATAGTCATCCCCCCCCTGGCGCGACAACAACGCCGCCCATCTGTTCAATGCTGGAGAGGAGGCTACATTCCCTCGAACAATATCCCTCATAATCAGACTAGGTTCCCTCTCAAAGAAGAAAGCATAAAGGATAGTACCAAATCCAAAGTTTATGTGCCTCCACATCTGACACTATGTCAACTACCTTTTCATGCAGCCAAGTAATGTATTACTCCAGTCAAATATTT
>JASDQU010753210.1:11419-23306 GCA_032191745.1 Picea mariana | reverse complement strand
TGGGATCGATCCTATGGAAAAGAGGAAAATACAACGAGGTGCAACAAGTGGAGGTGGAAACCTAACTTACATGCAAAAAATTTGAAAAAATGACTTTTTACCAAAAGACCTTTAAAATGACCCAACTCTCCAAAAAGTTTCCCAATGCCCAAAGTAACACTTATCGTAACATTCCATAAGAAAATCATGAACCATACTAAATGATTTTTAAGTTAGAAAAAATGACAAAAGGGTCCGAAAAATGACAAAAATGGCCAAAAAAGTCTATAAATAGAAGTTTGACAACTCATTATCACTATTATGAATTGAGAATTGACCAAAAGTAAAAAAACACCCCTTTGTCAAAACAGTTGATTCTGGGAGCTTCAGTGGACAAGACGAACTTTTGCTTGGACCAAGTAAGTACAAATTAGCCCCTCCTACATTTCCATTCCTCCTTTTTGTATTTTTTTTTTTTTTGGCAGGCACTGACCTTTAAAAGGGTTGGCCCTGTGTGTACTTGAGTTGTCCAAGCACACCCCATGTGTGCATGCGGGCAGAAGAGAAACTGCCCGTGTGTACACATGACTATCCTCAATACAGTCTGCATACACCCTCAATAAGTGGGAAAAAAAGGAATGCAAGAGTTAACTCTCCATTTTTTTTTGTGTTTGCAGGATGTATGTTCGTTAGAGAGAGAGGGAACATGAGGACTTTGATTTTTTGGTCTCAGAAGACCCTGTTGTTGTCGTTATCTTAGCACAATGTGCATTGCTAAAATTCTTCCAGTGTTCATTCATGAGGGCACAACCGAGGCTGCTAAATGCCTTGCTAAATTACTGGCACCCGATTATGGAGGAATTCATGCTCGAGGGGTAGTCATTGACTCGAAAGAATGAGGACATCTATTTTCTAACTGGCCTCTCAAGGAGAGGGGAACCAGTCAAGCTGCGCACTTTTTCCCCTAGGCCACACAACATCAAGGAGTTGATTGGACTCCACTGTGAGGCTGGTACTGAGCTAGTAGGTTCTCAGGTGCCTATTCATAAGATCAACAACCTACCACTAAAAGTGATTGTTCTACTCATTGGGTGGATCACTGGATCCATAGATTTGCATCAAGCTTCCCGGACACACATGCATTGTGCAGTTTAGTGCTTAAATGCACAAATGTTTGACTGGAGCACAGCCATGCTGACATGCATGAAGAAATAGTTGACAGATTGTCAAGTGCGGGCACAAAAGAACTTTGGGTTTGGGACTGCTTTGTGCTCTTTCTTCTTTGAGAGGGTACCTAGTCTCAATCCTAGAGACATAGTACGAGGGCATGAGGCCACTCTCCCGACGCTATGTCGATGGGTGACATTGTTGCCGCGACAGGGTAAGGGTAGGACCATTAAGATCTTCGATGACAAGTTTTTTGACTGGTGGTCTCAGCAGATTCTGGCGATAGAGGACCACCCCTATGCCGGGATCAACTTCTCTAGGGACCCTGACATTGTCGTACCTCCCAGAGTAGAGAGAGGAGAGTTAGGTATGCTTGTTTTTTCTAAGTTATTTAATTTTTATTTCTTTTTTATATATATCAGTTTTTGTGTACCAGAGAATCCGACAAGTATGTATCCGTTATGTGTAGATGTGGGATGAGTGATCCCAATAGATTTTGTGAGGACTAGGCAGCATCCTCGACCATAGGCAGGACCAAAAGCAGCAGGGGGGCTTCTAGCTAGAGAGGTTGATAGAGTTTTGAGACGGGTGGAGCGGAACCTTACCGCACTCACTCGTATAGTCCCAATGGTAGAGATTGAGGACCTGCCACCATCGATGCAACCTCATGTAGTTGGGGTGCCATGGACCTAGGTCCATCTCTTCCAGTGTTTGGAAAACATCATTTTTCACTATGGTAGGGCTAGCAGTCCCTGCCCTTAGCTAGGCTAGACTAATTACGTGCCGAGAGAACGTTTTGTATATTTTTGAGGGCATAAGCCATGTGACTCTAACTGGACATATTTTTTAGGCTTGCAACCACCCATGTACTCTGATATTTTTTGATATATATATGGATCGTTTTATCATTTTTCATCTTAAGGATTACATCTATTTTACAAATGTATTTACATGTGCGTGTGCGTGCTTTTTCTTACATGTGCAAAAAATGCCAATCTAATATATGATTATCTAGAGTATATGTGATTTGATTCAATCTCCTAGGAACATGGATATACGATGTAATCAAAGTTTCATTCTAAGACACATACCCTTATGAATCGTCAGTGTAGAGTTAGATCATGAATGTGGTAAACCTTATTTAACTAGGACACAACCAGCTAAGCATCTAAGTAGACTTGAAGGTGAGAGATACCATGTGACAAAGCATCATGGAGAAACTCTAGAACTGTGCTCTATTCAACAACATTGTTTGTGGCATCACCTAAAAATATACCTCCTGAAGATAGAAACTGGCCCTGAGGTGTAAAAATCACCCAAGCTGTGGAAGCAAGCCTTTGAGTGTGTCAGTTAGCACCATCCACAAACCCAATGAACACCTCTGATTCACTTGGCATCTACCACAGTGAAAAATATGACATAAAAAATGACACATCCATAAAACCAAAAGACAAAAACTAAAAGATCAATGTACAAGAACTATACATATGTTACAAGAAGTCACCCAAGGTAACCCACCTATGAGTAATACTTCTTGAGGTAGAGCCCATTTCTAGGCTCCGTCAAAGAATTTCCCTCAAAATCGACCAGACAATAAGCACCCTCCTTTAGAACCTCCTTCAGGATGAAAGGTCTGAACCACATGGGTTTGAACTTGCCTGCCCCTAGGGGGTCCTTATCTTGGTGTTATAACCCTAAATTGGACCAGACATGCTTACTTGGCATTAGGCCATCTCATTTGACTTCTTTGCCAAGCCACTACTGAACAACTTCTTAGAAAAACACTCTTTTTGAAGGCATACACGCCCTACTCCACTATTGTACACGTGTGTATGCTGGTTGACCCACTACAGCCTGTGTATACCTAAAAAACCATGAAAATGGAAAGTTGCAGACAAAACACACAGTTTTGGGTAAGTTAACTAAACTGACTGACCGTCCATAGTCGGTCACTCGACCAAATACCTAGCCCTTTATAGCCTATAAAAGAAGGGGTAGGGGTCCCATTTGGAAGGAGAAAAATGATAGCAAAGAAACTATACTCGATTTAGTATTCCCCTTTCCCCAAACTTTTGCAACTATTGTGTGAGGAGAAGCATAAACATAAGCAATTGGAGCACAGTTGAAGAGGAGCCCAGGGTCAGATTTGAGGAGCAGTGGTCGATCTCACCATTGTAAGGTTACTTTTTTTGAGATTAATAAAAGAAGTACTTTTCCATTCCCGCCATATGAGATTGTCAATATTTAAATTTGATTATTTTTTGATATAATATCTGACCCATTAGTTTATAGGTTATATGCATGCAGGTTTCTTTCTTTGTATTTTGTGAATGCAGGTCAGCGTTGGGAGGAGAGTTGCATTCAAGGAGAGACAAAGCGTTAAAGGGATCGACATCAAACATGGAAACTAAGGTACAGTAACTGGATCTCTTTAACCTTGAATTTTCATATGATAATGGGGTTTATGATTGGGATGTTGGTAGAAAGTAGGAAACTTTAGGTCGTTTATGCATGCATGATAAAACTCTTAATGCTAGTCTGTAGGAGGGATTTCCCACCCACAACAGAATTGGCAACCATTCTAGGGATTCTCTAGGGTTTTCTGGGGATACTTTTTGGGTATTTTAGAATTTGTTTATTACCTTTTTTATAAGTTTTTTGCAAGAGTTTGAGCTTGTAGGGATTTTGGTTTTCCATACCAGTACTCCCTGCATGATTGCTTCGTTGTTTAATTTTTATCCCAGGAATTTATAGAGGTATACACAACAGGCAGAAGCCCTGGCTGCGTATACACGTGCCCTACCTTTAGACATCCCGCGTATATCCGCTGGGCTGCTGAAGTGTCAGTTGCGTGCTTAAGTCCAGAAATTATTTTTTAGGTAGTCATCCTCTTTCCCTGTCAGGAGTGATCCTTCTCAGGGGTTTCTTGGATTTGATCATAGTCTCTGTGTTGCCATCTATAGCATAGGAATAGCCTCATATTAGCTTTGTTTGATCAAAAGTTTCCTTGCATTCTCTTTGCCAAAGTTATTTTCTCTGTCTTTGAGGGACTCTGGTTTTCAGTACCAGTGCTCCCTGCCTCTACTGGATTGTGTTTTTCACTTTGTTGAGAATTTACAGAGCTATATGTGCCCTACAGTAGTTCTTCACATGTGCATACACGCTCTGCCTTTGGACAACGTGCATATATACGCTACCTACTGTGGTGACAGTCACGTATCTGTGTTGGGGAGATCTTTTGATAGAGAGAGGAAGTCATGCTCTTACCTGTCAAAATCCATTCTCTTTAGGGGTCTTTTTGGTCTCTTCCTTGGTTTCTATGATCACAATTGGTAGCCTAGGTTTGACCATAGAAATTTTTTCTTTTCATCAAAAAAATTTCTTGATTTTTCTGTAGTAGTCTTAGACAAATCTGTGAGTCTTTTGGAGATTAGTATTTTTTGAGATTTTGGTCAAGTGACTCCCTGCGATCTGCAGTAGGGCCAGAAGTGATTTTTGGTTTATGTTTTTTTTTCACTTTATCATTTTTTCTTTCTTTAGAAGAGAAAAAAGGGATCCATTTTTTTTTCACTTCTAGTATTTTGAAGCATGTTGAAATTTTTTACTTCTCGATTTGGTTAAAGAGTTGGTTGTTTGCATTAATCAATAGGAAAAAGATTGTTTTCATAAGTTATTGGCTAATTGAATTAGGACAATAAGTATCTCGTAGTTGAGAGAAATCTTGTTTGATTTTTCATTTAAAATATCTAAGAAAGAAAAAGTTTGAAAAGTTGGTTTAAAAAAAAAAATCAAAAAAGAGAAAATTTTAATTTATCAAGAAGAAGTTATCTTGTTTCCAGTTTGTTGTTTATCTTCTCTTTCATCTCTCAAAACATCACTAGTTTCAATTTCATAACCTTAGACTTAAGACAAGCCCAAAAAATTAACGATTAATTAAAATCAACTATACTTTATGTTTTGTAGGGTACATCAACTAGTCTAGGCTAGATCCTTGATTTAGGATTGGAGAGGAAACTCTTCAAGGTTGAAAAATATACATAAGATTCTGTGCTAGGGAGTGTCAAAATTCCAGTATTGTAAAAGTTATCTGGGACCCCCTTCGAACATAGGGACTAAAAACGAGGTCATGTAAGGAAAGGTAGTGGAGATAAGCTCTCCAAAGCTGGACAAAAAATAGTGGGGAACGCATATAGAGGGCTTGTCTTGGGATTCTGTTGATTGCATTTTCCACAGCGCTGCATGGGTCTCGAATCCGTTCGAGGTCCTCAATCCTATTCTAGAACACTTGATTTTGATACCCTTGATAGGTTTCAATATTGATACCCTGCTCATTGCGGTCCACCCAACTGTCGACTGTACCCACCTAGTGACTATTTGCGTGCTGGCAACCTAGTTGCCTATCTTTCTAGTGACTTACACAAGTGACTGCAGGGGTATACCATAATACCTAGGATAGACATTGGGCCATGCTTTGCAGAGTATACCCAGAGGGTGCTTCCATATTCGAGTTTCACTTGCACCGGTAAGTTGCTCTAGTGTTGGTTGTTGTAACTATTCTTTCAACTAGTTAGTTATTGCTTGTTTTATCTCATAGGTACTTTTTTAGTGTGTTATAGTTTTCAAACAATTATAGATTTCCCTAGTGTGTCTTTGATATTCTCACATATTGGAGGATCAGGAGTTCTATTTGTCACAAAGGCTTCTAGGCCTATCAGCGGTTGACCTTGAACCCCCCCCGGCGACCTCTAAGGCGAAAATTAGACCAACAAGGATCTTTTGAGACAACCAGGTTACAGGAAACTGTGCCCAACCCATCTTAGAGAGAAGAAATTTTGTTTTTGGAGGAACCAATCATTTATAGCCTTATAGTAGAGGCTCTTGGTCCTTACAACCCTCCCATCACTGATCTATCAGTGCCCATCATCGTACAAGTTCTACCTTACAAGCATCTGGTAGTGTCACCAACATTAATGGAAGCACACGCTACCACTTATTTAGGGAATACTGATATTTCCTTCATGACTGTCACTACTGGGGGTGTTCCACCTCCTAACCAATTGTTATCAGTCCAAGCCACCATGATCTTGACTACTTCTACCTCGAGCAATAGTATGATTCCATCTATGGTGGTGATCACTGCTCCATTTCCTCAAAACACGATAGGATATCCTTTCTCATATGGGATGCCTAGCTTCGGTACAAGTACTATACTTTCTTCCTCCATCCTACAAAATTTGGGTCTAGGGGCAGGGATTCCCAATGCTTCTTTGCAAGGATCTATTGGGGGAACTTCCACTCCCTTTATCGCTTTCCCTTATGACGGGGGTCATATACCCCCTTCGTCCCCCTTGCTCAGTGGTGTTCCTCAACACTTCAATGGGCCTAACATAAACTTGTTTGGAGCAGGTAGTCAAGCACTCCCTCCTTATAATATGTCGGTTGGTTCGACACCTTTCTCTTTGTTCGACGTGTTTGGTAACAATGCTTTCTCATCAGCTGTCGTTTCTACCGGGGGAAACACCGGTTATGGACAACCACATCCTGTACAGGGTACTATTCCTACACAAGGGGCACACTTAGGAAGTCCTTCCTTACAAGGATATTGGAATCCATGGTAGGGGCTAGTCCCCTTGCTAGGGATGTTGATCAAGGGCAACCCTTTCCATACCCAGTGGAACCCTAGGCAAGGCCCAACACCTATGCTCGTCGGATTGATAGGGGGCAACCCCTCCCAAAATCCTTGGAATGCGATGCAAGATAAACCTTTTACATCTTATTATGGGAACCAGCAGATGATGTCTCAAGAAGAGCCCAATCCGTATGCTAGTCATGGTCATGGTTATTACCAGAGCCCTGACCAACAACCTAACATTTCTTGGCAACCTGGTGCCATTCAAACCCTAGGATCCTTTTTCCCCAGCTACAATCCACAACCCAAACTACCATTTTTGGCAACCCTGCACTTGCCATATTTGATAAGGCTCTTAAATGACCCCATCTGTCACGATCCCAGTTGGCCTCCCATGCCGACCAAGTTTCCTTCGGACATTCCAAATTTTGAGGCCAAGCCTAACAAAGATCCTGGTGATCACATGACTACCTTCCACTTATGGTGCTCTTCCAACTCGTTAAGAGACGAATCCTTTCATTTGTGACTGTTTCAACGCACTCTCATAGGGAGTGCTGAGAAATGGTACATTGAGCTCGACCACTCATGATACTCTTCCTTTGACGAATTGGAAATGGCTTTCCTAAACCATTTCCAATTACCTTTAAGATATGACGTCGAAACCAAATTGATGGCCAATTTTGAGCAGAAAAAAGTGGACCATATATCGAATCATATTCAATAATGGAGATGCTGGAAGAGTTTGATCAAAGTGCTAGTCCCACCAACATTATTGCTAGAGTGGTTCCTTAAGTCTTTGGTACCCCAGTTATCTAAAGAATTCACAACATCTAGAGTGTTTTCCGAGGAAGACATGATAATGAGAGTGCAACAACTAGAACTAATTTACTCTCAATCCAGTTTACTCTACGAGATTTTTCCAGACGCACCAAGGTCAATCCTTGACAAAACCAGGAAAAGTTCTGGACCACATGCTGATGGGATTATCAGTTCAACACAAATCAAGCCCATTGATCCGTTGTCAAATCAATTGCAAAAAATGTTGATACAATAGACAATGTCCAGCCAAACCACGGGTTCGGCTGTTCCCCCTACCCAAAATTCAAATGTACACAATGTGCAAACAAGAAACCCAAAGGCCACCCAACAGCATGGCGGAAAGAAGAAACAATGAAAAAAGGGTAAGGGGGATAAGAAACCCATCGATAATGCTAGTAGGGGTGACACTGAAAAGAAAAGTCAAAGTATCCTTGTAATCCTTGCAAGGAAGACCATCCGACCCATCAGTTCCCTCGGCTTGCAGAGGCCCAAAAGTTGTTGGCATAGTAACAACCTGTCGTGTTAACAAACCCATTCCCACATGGGAAAAATATAACTCAAGCCTCCTCGAGCGCGAAAGGGGGCAGTCGAGGACCCCCTCCACATTCAAGTAATCCTTCGTCTGCAAATGTGTATATGATGAAAGGTGATGCATATATAACGACTGGAGCACATGATTACAGAAATCTAGGCACCTCTGAGAAGGGTAAAGAAGATGAAAACCCACCTCTTCCTCTTTAGATTAAGAAGACGTTGGGAGAAACAATGACACACATCCCCAAAGGTGCATTCAAGAAATCTTCTTACAACCCAAACGTAAGGGCCTCCCAAAAATACTTTGTGGTGGAAGATTTATCACAAACCACTTGTGTGAGGTCTGCTTTGGAAGTCCTCCAGAGTTTCCTTTCCCAGAGAAAGGCCCTATTAGCTTCTTTAGACTCTACTGAGACTTGTAAACCGAGAATGATCATGCTTGATAACTCCAAATTAAAACCTCATCTTCCTTACCACGTTGCTTTTCAGATAATAGTGGATTACACCATGAAAACTTTTACTCGGAATATTTTTCATACAGTGGTGGATGAGGGTGCCTCGACATGCATGA
This sequence comes from Picea mariana, assembly GCA_032191745.1. Lineage (NCBI taxonomy): Eukaryota > Viridiplantae > Streptophyta > Pinopsida > Pinales > Pinaceae > Picea > Picea mariana. The sequence goes on along the minus strand of JASDQU010753210.1, from coordinate 14,607 downwards.
TGTCTTTGGTGTGTTGGAAGGTCATCAAACAACCCATTATGTCTCCATCGCCTACTCTGCTTACATATTTTGATGGTCTTTCTTTCCAAGAACATGGGATCATCCCCTCTTTCCCCATCCAGTTAGGGGGAAAAACCATGCGTGTCGAAGTTGAAGTGGTCGATGTGTCTCTCAACTACAATATTTTGTTAGGCAGGAATTGGACCTATTCTATGCAAGCAGTGGTTGTGATAGTGTTTTGGATCTTGTTGTTTCTTCACGAAGGCAAAATTGTGACCATTAATCAGTTATCCTTCTCCTTTCCTGATCCTTCATCGGGAGTCTCCACGGTCCTGATGATTGATAACCCCCAGCCTGGCATCGTCAATGTAGGGGTTAGTTTGTGCCCATCATTGATGGGTACTTTCGATTACCTGCCTCCAACCAGAAATTTCCATTATATGATGGCTGTCCTCGACTAGCCTTGGCATGGAATTTTGCAAATCTCGTCATTTCGCACGACGTACTTTCATGATCCTTGGACCCTTCCTTCCCCATCCACTACGATGGAAGGGGCCGAGCACCATGGCATGGCCATGCCTTTGTCCATGAAAGAAGTTTCATACTCGATCATACAACAAGCTTCTGTCAACCCCGATCTGACTCGAGCACAAGAGTTAGATCCGGTGCTCGAGCCTATTTGGGCTCGAGGTTCCCTTGCTGATTCAAATTATTTAGACTTAGTCTTGCCTTCAGATGAAGCAATTATTGAGGCAATGACTAGTCCCGACAAGCCCTGGGATGATCTTCATCATCGATCTTACTTCCTCCTAGAGTTAATACGAATTGAAGTAGGAGAATTCACTCTGACCATGAATGGAGATAAATATTGTCCTATCAATCCTTTGGCAACACACATGGTTTACGCTGAAGGAAACATGGACACAATAGCCGAGACGATACCTATTGAAATCTCCAAAACCCCTGGCATCATGGAGAATATCTTTGTCAGAGCAGACTAATCCCCAGAGGAAATTCAAATCTACACAAATTTATTTAAAGAATTATGCGGTGTCTTTGCCTGGTATTACAAAGAAATGCCAAGCATAGACCCAAGAATTGTTGAACATGAAATCACAACTTATCTTGATGTCAAGCCGATCTGGAAGAAGCTTCATCTAGTTAATCCTAGGAAAGAAGCAGTTATCAAGGTTGAAGTAGAGAAACTACTTAAAGTTGGTTTCATCTACCTCATCCAATTGACTCAATGGGTGTCGAATCCTGTGCCAATCAATAAAAAACAGGGTACGATTTGCGTATGCACAGAATTTTGTGATATGAACAAGGCCTACCCAAAAGATAATTTCCCCATGCCATTTATTGACTATATAGTCGATGAATGTGCAATATGCGAGGCCTTTTCATTCATGGATGGTTTTTCAGGATACAATCAGATACAAATCAAACTTGAAAACCAACACAAAACCTCTTTCATCTGTCCATGGGGTACATTCGCTTATCGTAAGATGCCTTTTGGTCTAAAAAATGCTGGAGCTATGTTTTAGCAGGCCATGTATTTTTCTTTCCACGACCTCAAACACATAATCTAGGCTTACCTTGATGATTTAGCATCACGATCTCGCAAGAGACCTGATCATCCAAAACACCTCCGACTAGTCCTTGAACAGTGTCGCTACTACCGAATCCACTTGAATCCAAACAAGTGTAGTTTTTACGTCACATCAAGTCATCTGCTAGGTTTCATCATTTCAACAACAGGGATCATGGTCGATCCTCTTAAGGTTGAGGTAATAGTTCAATTTCCTCCCCCGTGCACCATACCTCATCTTCAGAGTCTGCATGGAAAAGAGAATTTTCTACGGCGTTTCATCATAAATTATGCTGAGATCACAAAGGTTTTTATGCATTTATTGAAGAAGGACGTTACTTTTCATTGGGACAAATCCACTCAACGCTCATTGTCACTGACCAAGATTTGAATTCCTAGTGCCCTCATATCAATCTACACTAGGAAGCAGAGGGATTGATATGAGGGCACTTTTAGGAAATTCAAATAGGTTTTGTGCCCCAAGAGAGATTGTCACTGACCATGGTAGTCACTTTTATAACAAAATGATGACTGAGTTAACATCAAATATTGGGTTGAGGCAGGAACATTCATCACCTTACTACCCCCAAGAAAATGGTTAGGTGGAAGCTATAAATAAATCTCTTAAAACCATTCTACAACAAACGATCAATTTGGCCAAGTCAAATTGGCATTTGATGTTATATTTGACATTATGGGCTTATCAAACGTTTGTTAAGAATTCAACTGATTTCTCACCTTTTCAACTCGTTTACAGGCTGGAAGCAATCTTGCCTATAGAATGCCAGATCCCATCATTAAAGTTGGTAGTATAGTTATTTCCAGATACTTCACCACTTGAATAATGGTTACTATATCTTTAACAACTCAATGAAAAACATCACGACGTAGCCTTGTCTAATGAGGCTCACAAACAAAAAGTTAAGTGTTAGTATGATTGTTCCATTCGTCCTAGGATTTTCTCTAAAGGCGACCTTGTCTTGGTCTATGACCAAGATAATGACCCCCTGGGGGTAGGCAAATTCAAACCCATGTGGTTTGGACCTTTCATCATGAAAGAAGTACTACAAAAGTGCACTTATTGTCTGGTGGAATTTGAGGGAAATGTTTTGGTGGAGCCTATAAATGGTCTCTGCCTCAAGAAGTATTACTCATAGGTGGGTCGCCTTGGGTGACTTTTTGTAATATATGTATAGTCTATGTACTATTACTTTTTGGGTTTTTGGTTTTATGGATGTGTCGTTTTTTATGTCATCTTCTTCACTGTGGCAGATGTCAAGTGAATCAGAGGTGTTCATTGGATTCATGGACGATGCTTGCTAGCACACTCGAAGGATTTCCACCGTAGCTTGGGTGATTTTCACACCTTAGGGCTAGTTCCTAGCTTCAGGAGGTATATTTTTAGGCGACACCACAAACAATGTCGTCGAATACAACTCAGTTATTGAGTTACTTCGTGATGCTTTGTCACTTGGTATCTCTCATCTCCAGGTCTATTTAGACACTTAGCTAGTTGTGTCTCAGTTAAATGGAGTATACCGTGTTCATGATCCTACTCTACACTAATGATTCCTTAGGGTACATCTCTTAGAACAAAGAT
>JASDQU010753209.1:26755-45742 GCA_032191745.1 Picea mariana | reverse complement strand
TGTTGAAAACGGTGACAACAAACTCACCCGTGAATAGAAATTTATCCATTGTAACTAATCCATCTAAATTAGAATATGGATTTTTCTAATTTAGAATATGGATTTTTCTAAATTAGAATATGGATGTTTCTATTTAATTGTATGCCCGTAGAGGCTGAAGGGGTGACTGTGAAGTGTGAGGATTGAGATCCGTCTGTAATCTCCATTGGCTGAATAATAAGATGACCGATACCTATGCTTGGTGGACGTAGCCCAACAATTGGGTGAACCACGTAAACTGCTGTTTGCTGTGTTTTGTGTTTGCATATGTATTGTTTATCTTATGGTAATTGTGTTTTCCGCATTAACAATTACAACATTTCCCAGGTTTATATGGTCCAACTTTAGCATACACGCTCGCTATTCTATTCCACCAGAGTTTCTAGTACTGTTTTTACAGGTACCCTCAACAAATTTATTTTCATATACATTCATATGTCGTATTGTAACATGAATGATTTTATAGGAGCTTTTCTGTGGGCGGTTGCTATATTTCTCGTCAGAATATCTACTACTTTTTTACAGGTACCCTCAAAAGAATTATTTTTCATATGACAGTCATGAGCCATATTTTGACATGAATGATTTTCTCTGGATTATAGATCCATCTGTGAAGGATTTAGGCTTTTTATTTTCTGTTTTATATTTTCTCGGGAGGGAGGTAACTGCCTATATTTTGATCAGTGAGGAGGGATTTTCATTTTACTATCTTTAACTCAATTGAAAGAGGGATTGTTATTTTACTGTCTTTAACTCAATTGCAAATGGATGAATAGTTATTTTGGTGCTCAAGTGACTTACAAATACAGACACGACCTTCGAGAAGAGTCTATTGTTGCTTACTCAATTGAACAAAGAAGTTGTATCATGCCATATATATGCCAGTCTAGTCCGTCCCTACCATGTTTAGGGTATTTTGCCTTTTAACTAGCTAAATGTTCTCTTGATGTTTGAAAATGGTGGATTGATTGAATAGGCCATTGCAAGTTGCAAAGATTTCCAATAAATCCTATCCCTTTTTTCCAGAATGTTTAGTCTGTCATATTTTGTTCGTGTTACCATATATATGTTAGTCTAGTCTCTTGCTGCCATGTTTAGGATATTTTGTCTTCTGAGCAGCTAAATGTTTTGAAGATGTTTGAAAATGGTCAAATGGATGAATAAGCCATTGCAAGTTGCAGAGAATATTCCCAATAAAACCTAGTTGTTTCTTCCATAATGTTTAGTCAATCCTATTTATTTGGTGTTAATTCTTGATCGTCTAGTTTTTGTACATCCTCTTCTTGGTTTTAATTCCTTGGTTATTTCTTTCGGCCCTTGTTTGAAAATGTGTAGTTAATCCAATGTTTCTAGTGTCTTTTTTGGCCTAATATTGTTCCTCACATGTCTTGCTGGCGACGTTTTGGTGTGTTTTCCTTCCATATATAGTGCATTTATGTCTGTTCACGTTGTGAGCATTCTTGTTATGAGGTTTTTTTAGTTCCATTCCTAACATGTACATTTATGTCTAGTCTCTGGGTTAATCCCAGGCTGGCTGCATATGTTGCACATCTAAATTGATGTATGTGTTTCTATTGGGTCGAGCACCATAATTGCACTGCCGGTAATTAGACTGGTTTTCCTATTCCTATTAGATCAGGCACCGTAATTACACTCGTTTACTTTGGAACTTAATGCTTTTACATGTCAAATCCTAGAATGTATATGTGATAACACACAAAAACATACAATTTTAAAGTTGTAAAAACTATTTCAATACAATTAACACAATATATTATTATTTTATTTATTATCACACATCTATAAAACATATCTTTAAAATCCTCTGAAATAAATATTAATTTTGTATTACTGGAAAACATAATTTTTATTTTTTATTACCGATTTCCCTTGTGGCAGAATGTAGTCAATTTATTTTTATGTTCGCTGGCCTTTTTCTTGCAATCTGCTTTCCTTCATTCTCACCCGAATTCCACTAGGATTGATCACTAATTCCACTAGGATTGATCACTATTGATCATACACTCCAAATATCATCACTAATTCCACTAGGATTGATCACTATTGATCATACACCATGCACTCCAAATATCATGACACATCTCCAAACACACTCTAAATATCATGACACATCTTCAAACATAGTATAAAGTCCCGACACATCTCTACACATCTCTAAACATAGTATAAACACTTTCAGAGTAACCAAAAAGTTATCGTGATCATACACCATACACTCCAAATATCATGACACGTCTCCAAACATACTCCAAATATCATGACACATCTCCAAACATAGTATAAAGTCCTGACACATCTCTAAACATAGTATAAACACTTTCAGAATAACCAGAAAGCTAACATCTGGCCATGCCCTCTAACAATTATTTTCAAACACTTTCAAAGTAACCAGAAAGCTAACATCTGGCCACGCCCTCTAACAACCTCTAACAATTATTTCCAATAAACTATGTCCATTGAAACCTCTAATAATTATTTCCAACAAACTAAACTTAGTAGAGAGAAAAAAATGTCAACCTCTAATTCCAATATTTTAGATATTTGAATAAATGGATTGAAGAATTGAAACAAATCCATCGTAAAGGAAATGGATTGAAGAATTGAAACAAGTCCATTGTAAAGGAATAGCAAGGCCCAGAGTAAACAAAATGTATAATACTAAGAGACTTTCTTCACAGAAAAATAAATTGCAGTGTTCGGTAACTTTTATACAAAGGGCACTTTCACTGTTAAAGAAAACCAATTTTGCTCACAGTGAAAACCAATTTTGCTCATAATAGTGGTTAACTATGTAGCTTGACTATTTTGAAATGCAAAGACTAAAGAATTTTTTCTCTATTTCTCAATCAAGATGTTTCTTATAGAGAAAAACACAATTTAGCTACAACCAGAGTGAAGAAAAAATTATACAAAGCAAGTCAAAATTGTAATGACAGATCGAACAATTGTCATTTTCTGGAGAATCCAATTTCATTAGAAACCCTTCTTGTTCTATTGAAGTAACACTGGACGAGTCCATATTATTTGACGAACAAAGTGCATTGACACCATTCCATATTCTTTGAAAACATCTCGATATTACATTCACTTCTTCCTATCAAGACTTCTCGGAATAATGTTGAAAACAATATGATAAAGACTTTTCATTGTTATTCTATCCTCCCTTTTTAAGGTGTGCCTGCCATATAAATTTCTTGATCGCTTTGACAATTGTAGACTTCCCACAATCAAATAGCTCACTCATAATTAACATTATCATAAAATGGACATGGCTACTTGCTTCTCAACTGACAATAATCTGTTTTTTACAATACTTACTTTTTATAGACATACTACATATGCCCCAATTCTGGTCACACCATCTTTCACTTTGGATCGAATTCTTCCTCCAGAATGCGTATATGATTTGAGGAGCAATGTCGACAATGGTAGCTTGACGATTTCTTCTCCTCCAAGTGATTGATCAACTTCAAAAATCTGACATTACATTTCATACATGATTCTTTAAGTACTACGGTTATGCAACAACTACTTCTGCAGCCTCAGGCCATGCCAACCCCATAGTCATTCAAATTTATGTCTTCAATAGATAGCCATGTGCTAAAAGTTCCTTGGTGAATCCCATATTTTTGCTATTTACAATTTGAACTTCACTTTTCCCAATAGTAGAATCTTTCGAGACCCTTTGCATCTATCCCTTCCTCAATTTCTTTGATTCTTGTTCTCCAATCTGGGTACTTATTACAAATACGCTGCATTGATATGAACATATAAACATAATTCCTATGAAACTGACCAAGACGAAAAACAATTTCCCATAATAGAATGGGATACATTTTGTTTTGTCTAGGTAAGCTTGCCTAACAAGCATAGTGCCACCAAATCGAGGGTTGTATTTGTAACTAGAACCAATGGTTGAAAGTGTGTCTCCTTTATTAATGTTGAAAACTACTACATGACACTCTCATTTAAACACTCACCCTTGGAACTTCGAGCATCTAAGATTTCTATCAAAGAATACCCATCTTTGCAAGCCATTAATCTTTATGACTCGCATATCCAAATTGTCAATTCAATAACCATCCAACTAATTCAACTAAAGAAAGTTACTTTTTCTAAGTTACTTTTTCTCTAAGTACATTTTCTCTATATTTTGAGTGACAATACTAGTCTCCGGTTAGGGACTATAGCTTTCATCTCGTGGTCAACGATAGTTGACCACCTATTAGCTGGTAGCTTTTGTTGAATTAGTTGGTGCATTTTGTTAGTTGACCTCATATTATTTTCAAAGTTTGCCATTATTTCCAAATATCTTTTATTATTTCTATCATGTCTTTTTAAAGAATGTAAAATTTTTTATTTTTATAATACATAAAAATAAATATAAATTATTTAAATGATTATATATGTCAGTTGAACTGAAGAAGTTTCCCCACAAAATTTACCTCTTCAAACCAAAAATATGCATAACATGCTCTGAAGTAGCTTTATAATATTTTAAGTACTAAATTGACATGTTCACATTATTGATGTCAAGGTCGGAGAGTTCTGGATCGTCGATTGATACAAGGAACTTTGTTGGCTATTCCTTGGTGATCTCCTCCATATCTTCGTCGATTAGCTTATAGTAGGACTGTAACTGCTCCTTTCTCTCATCCTTGCACGTAATGATATAAATGAAATGTCAATCTATGCGAAACTTGGCTAATGGTCTGTATTGGTTCAATGTTTGCGGAGTCATGCGAGGGGACGATTCTATGGAAACCTTTAGCTGTTGATAGTAGGCGTGGAACACTGCATTGGACTGCCACTTCTTTGACATGTTGTTCATGTACCATAGAGAGGAGAGCTCCGTGACCAATGGCTCCAAAGGTTATATCTCTGGGAAGGAAGCTCCTTTCGGCATTTTCTAAGCGATAAATGCGATAAACACCAGGAACCAGCTGAAATGGAACTCATATCCTTGATCCTGCGCTTCACAATAGTCTTTCTCGAGCTCGTTGATGAGGTAGCTCACCTAGTTCATTTACATCCCCTCCACACACTTTCCTGCAAGGTCCACCACAACCTGGTGAACTACGTGGGGCAGTTCTTTCTAACGAGCTTTCCAGCTATAAGCTGACAAGATAAGTAGATTGCACCACCCTGGATGGAGGCTATCTTGTATCCTTGCTTTCCCTTCTCAACTTCGTCGTATGCCTCCTTTATGCACTATGCCAGGGAGCAATTTGAAGTCTTCCCTAGGTAGAACTGTTGAGGGTTGGGTTCCTGCATGCTCAGTCCTGTGATCAGGTGGATCAACGCCAGATCTAGAGTAATGCGCCTGTCGAGCCATAGATATCCTCCGTGATAGCACGACAAGAGGAGTTTAACACAAGCGTTAACCTCCTGATGTCGGCCAAAGTGAGGAATATTCATCATGTTGAGTTTCGTGGACTGTACGATCTCCTTAATCCACGACTGAGAGACTATGCGAGGCTTCTTCCCAGTCGTCTTCATTAGGTATTTATGCAGTGTGAGCATCTCGTAGTTCTTCCTACCGTCGAGATTGAAATCATTGTTATTCAATGCTTGGATTTGTCCCAACTGGATTCCTTTTACGCGTATCCCCTTCAGGATGTACGCGGTGATCAATGTATACTCGAAGTCCCATGGAATGCTGTCATAGTTAACCACACCAACCAAAGGCAGGATGTAATCAGGTAAGATCGACGAGATCTACTTCGCATTAGCCAGATCGTCGCGATACTTACTTCATTTCTCGGTAACAGGGTTAGTACGTTTCAAGCGACGTCCAGTTAAAGGGGAATCCTGTAGTCCCCTGGTTGATGATGCCTATACTCCCTCAGACATAGATTTATCATCCATAAAATTCTTCAGTACTTCTTCAATGGACTTCTCTAGTTGAGTGCGCTCGACCGACATTCTCACTATTAACAAATGGATCGGGGTAGAAGAATAGATAGGTGGGGTAAGAAAGTATATGAAGAGGTATAGGTTCTAGAATCACAGCTCGACACACAATCAATTCTCTGTTAGCAACGTTAACCATAGATGGCTAAAACATGGTCCCGACGCAGCGTCGAACAGGTGAAATAAGTGAGCATCGTAACAGATTCTTCCAATGGGCAGGAATGACTCAATCAATGCAAATTCATTTGTTATGGCATGGTATAAATGTCCCAAACATGGTCTATTCACCTATAAATGTGTTTCCTAATCGTTCGGAGCATCTTTCTAACAGTCGGGGTGCCTCCAACGGTCATATGGCTTTTCCACAGCAAAGTCCCATTCTACGAGGTTTTGTTATTCCGACGATGTTTATAGTGATCCAGATTTTATGAGAAGAACAAAATGAATACTGATTATTAACAAGTGCATAACAAAAAATAACAGGGATACCATAAAACTAGCTTTCTATTCAATAATGAAATAAGTTGAAACTATAAAATGTAGCGGAAACAAGCTTGTTGGAATGGTGGCGTCTTATCTCTGAGAAGAGATGTGATGGCAATGTGCATTCGCAAGAAGAAGGTTACAATGAGTCTCTGGAGGAATTTTTACAATAAGAAAGAATGAAAAAAACCCTAGACATCCAAAAACCTAACCCTAGGAGATGAAGCGCCAAAAGTCACGTGGGCCCCGTTTGGGTAAGTTAGTACATCAACTTCCCAGTGTCGTAACTTTTGCATATGATATCCGTTTTAGGCGCGTGATAGCCCATTGGAAAGGTATTGTCGAGGAGATTCATTTTGGGGGCTCAATCATGACTTTAATTATCATTGAGGATATCAATCCCTAAAAACCTTCATTTAGGCCCTCAAAATGGCCCCGTATGTTAAAACTGCTAAAAATAGTAAATTGCCAAAATTGTCATAAAACTGTTTTGAGCCAGTTGGAAAAGGTGGGTGGTCACCGATATCCATATGGATCAATCCTCTCTTCTTAGGAAGAAATGGTCTCCATTGCATTGAGGTCCCCCATCAGATGAGGAAATTTCTGTTGAATTTGGCCTCAGGTGAGCCACTAGCCTTGGTGAAGGAGCTGCCATGCTTTGACAACTCGATAAAGCTGGATCCTTTGTGGTCGAGTGCCCTTGATATTGCTGTCCACAATATGATCATTGGATGCCTATTGTATGCAGTCGGGGTTGAGATCTGTTGGTGTCAACTGTTCTGCTACTTCTGAGGTGTCCAATAATGGTGGGAAATAAGGGCGAAGGAGATCCATGTTGAACACTTGGTGCAGGCCAAGGAAAGGAGGAATGTTGAACTCAAAATCATTATCCCCCATGGCCTTGGTGATAGTGTACAGCCCATAACGGAGTTGGCGAAGCTTCCTATGGGGTCCTGTAAGGCATTCTTTCTGCAAGTGTAACCAAACTTTGTCGCCCACCTGAAACTTATGTGGCACCCGATGTTGATCATGGAGTTGTTTGTACTTGTCATTGGACTTCTGTAGGATATCCTGAACCTATTGGTGGATGTGTTGGATCTACTCGATGAACCGGGTGGCTTTGTCAGCTTCAGTTGGAGCAGGAGATGAGTCGGTCAAGGTGATCGGAAGGGGAAGTGCAACATCTATGGGACCCAATGGTTGGAATCTAAACCCCACTTGAAAGGGGTTGTGGCCAGTTGAGCTATGCAGGGCTTGGTTGTAGCTATGTTGGACATAGGGAAGGCTCTCATCCCATGTGCGAGGGTGCTTTGAATTATACATGCGAAGGATATGCACAATCATTCGATTCACAACCTTAGTTTGGCCATTTGTCTGGGGGTGGAAGGCCATGGATTTGGTGAGCTTGGTGTCCAGCAGTGACCAGAGGCTCGACCAGAATGTGTTAATAAATCGACTATCCCGATCCTAGAAAATGGTTTATGGGATTCCAAAATGTACCCAGACTCGTTCAAAGAAGATCTTGGTAGTGGCCTCTGCTGTGATGCTCTTCTTGGAGGCAACTAGAATTTCCATCTTAGAAAAGAGATCAACAACCACAAAGACACAGTCATTTCCCCTCTTGGTGGACGGGAGGCTTGACATGTAGTCCATTGAGATGGATTCCCATGGCCTGTCAGGAGTAGGAAGAGGGGTGTACAAACCCTATTTCTTAGTGGTCTGTTTGGCAATAGCGCAGGCAGTGCAGGACCTGATATACTTCCTAACCTCCTGTCGAAGTTTCGCCCAGTAGAAATGTTTCTTTAGCATCACCACTGTCTTTTCGACGCCAAAGTGTCCTACCACCCAATTGTAGTGGGATTCCCAGATCAACTTCTCTCTCTCACTTGATGGAACACAGATATGGCCCAGACGACACAACAACCCATCCTAAAGATGGAAATTATAAACAACTGCGTTTGCACCCAACATTTGGTAGGTGGTGGCGAAGTCAGGGTCTATCTCATATAGTTGGGGCCATCCAAATGTCTCATGGCTGCAAGAGTCTGGCACCGTGGTGAGTGTCGCGACTGGTGGTCTATTGAGGAAATCAATGACACGATTGTTGCTTCATGTTTTATACTTGATGTTGAGGTGGAATTGCTGCAAGTATGTGGACCACTTTTGATGGTGGTCATTCTGCAATTTTCCCTGTGTCTGCATGAATTGCAGTGGCCTATGATCAGTGTGGATGATTGTCTCCTTCCCAAGAATGTAATGTCTCCACTGGCGGTAGGCTTGCACAATGGAGTACATTTCTTTGTCGTAAGTAGGGTACTTACAGACAATATCTGACAATGTCTCACTATGATAGGCCACGAGGTGGTTGTGCTGAGTGAGAACGACGCCCACAGCATAGTCTAAAGCATTTTTCTCGATCTCAAAGGGATGCTGGAGGTCTGGTAGTGAAAGTACTAGGGCTGAGCACAAGCACTGCTTCAAATCATTGAACGCTTGTTGTTGGGACCGACCCCACGCAAATTTAGCCTTACCACCACCCCTGTTTATTTGGCTGAGGGCCCATGTAATATGGGAGAATCCCAACATGAACTTGTGGTAGAAATTGGCAAGGCCCAAGAAGCTCCGAAGCTCAGTGAGTGTTGTTGGGGATGTCTAGTCACGGATGACTTGGATCTTTTCTAGATCCACATGTACACCATGACGATCAATGATGTATCCCAGGTAATGGACCTTGTCCATGCCGAAGGAGCATTTTTTTAAGTTGGCGTATAGCTTGTGCTACCACAGGGTGTGCAGAACCTACTGAATATGCTTCAAGTGTTCGACCCAAGTCTTGATGTAAATTAGAATGTCATCCAGATACATCACTACAAAAGTATTGGTGAATGGTCATAGGATATCGTCCATCATCCTCATGAAAGTGGCTGGAGCATTTGTCAAACCAAAGGGCATGACCAACCATTCAAAAAGGCCTTCCTTTGACTTGAAGGCAATCTTCCATACGTCTATATGTTCTATCGGGACCTGGTGGTAGCTAGACTTCAGATCAATCTTACTGAAGTATTTGGCCCTCGTGAGTTGATTAAGGAGGTCATCGATTCGTGAAATCGGGTACTGGTTTCTGATTGTGATTTTATTCAGATATCGGTAATCAATACAGAGTTGCCATGTTCCATCTTTCTTCTGTACCAACACGATTGGGCTCCCGCAAGGTGATGATATGGGGCGGATGTGCCCCTTGTGGAGTAGTTCTTGGATATGTCGCTTGATCTCCTCATTCTCTAACAAAGAGCAACGATAGACTGGCCCATTGGGCAGTGATGTGTTGGGGGTCAGATCGATGGGTTTATTGACCTGGTAGTGCAGAGGTATCCTTGTAGGCAAGGATAAGATATTCACGTATTCTTCCATGAACTTATCTACTTGCTTCTGCTGTGTGGATAGGTCGACCACAGAGACCCTGGATGCGGCTGTGATCTTTCACTTATTCTGAGAAAAAATGATGAAGAAGACAAACTTCCCCGTCTAAGAGATGACCTTCCTGCATTGCTTAGCAAAGATCAAAGAAATAGCACTAGGTCCACTACAACAAAATAGGCTATTAACGCCTATTTTAGCGCCATATTTTAGTGCATTTGAGGGCATGAATTGGGCTGATGAGAGGGCGCAAAACCCGACGCTAAATGATGTGTTCACTTGGGCTCTAGATTAAGCACCTAGTTTAGCGCCCAATTTAGCTCCCTCTTTAGCGCTAGGTTTTTCTCCCTGTTTAGCGCCTAGTTTTGCTCCCTTTTTTGTGCCCAGTTTTTCTTCTAATGTTGCACCTAGTTTAGCGCTTGATTTTGTGCCTAAAATGTGATATAGCTCCCTAAATAAAGCCCAAAATATTTCCTGGTTTAGCTCATGGTGTAGCTCCTAGTTTAGCTCCAGGTGTGGCGCCTAATTTAGCTCCTGGTTTAGCTCTTGTTTTAGCGCCTAGTTTAGCTCTAGGTGTAGCTCCTATTTTAGCTCCTAATTTAGCTCCTACTTTAGCACCTACTTTAGCTCCTACTTTAGCACCTAGTTTAGCTCCACGTGTGGTGTCTAATTTAGCTTCTAGGTTAGCTCCTGGTTTAGTGCCTAGTTTAGCTCCTATTTTATCTCTTTGTTTAACTCCTAGTTTAGCTCCTATTTTAGCTCTTTGTTTAACTCCTAGTTTAGCTCTTGATTTAGCACCTAGTTTAGCTCCTAGTTTAGCGCCCGGTTTAGCACCTAGTTTAGCTCCCAATCATGCTTCCTATTTTGCTTCTAGTGTAGCATTGAAAATAGCTTCTATTTTGGCTTCCAAATTAACACCAAGATGTGCTTCCATTATTGCATCCTTTTTTTCTTCCATAATTGCTTCCTTGTTAGCTCCATGGTTTGCTTCCTTTTATTTCCAACGTTTACTTCGTTTTTAGTGTCTGGTTTTGCTTCTTTTTTAGGTCCAGGGTTTGCTTCCTTTTAGTGTTGGGATTTGCTTCTTAATTAGCATCTAGGTTTTCTTCTTGTTGAACAACCAATTTAGCTTCCTACTTAGATCCATAAATACCTCCAAGTATGGAAGCAAAATAGGCATCATAACGATATACAACAATGATCAATGATGGAGTCTATATGATCAATTCCATTGACTACTACCAACAACTAGGTCATCATCATTATCTTGATCATCATCATTGTGGTCATCATCGTCGTCATTCATAGTGTCTTCTTCATCTGACTCATCATCATCATCTCCCGTGTCTGTATCAGACCCATTATATTTCATGCAATATGTAATTTTTGTGTCATATTTCTAATATTACAACATATGAAATGAAACCATAATCATATTACATCATATTAAAGTGCATATACAATAATAAAATTTCAAATAAGTTACAAATAAGAAGTCATTCCAATGTTGTAAAACATGCAACAATTCCAATAAACGTTTGTAAAGATCGTAACAAAAGGTGTTATACATTTTAACTATCAATTGTAAATTCTATTACATAACCGGAAGTGCCAACCCTCTCCATTGTGTGCTATATATGATTATGTTTGACTATAAAAAACCTTTGAGAGTTAATTGGTCTATACATATTTGTCAAGCAAGAGCAGATTTGATTGATTTTAAGTTATGTGTTTTATTTTATTAAATAGATAATAGTGTTAGTTGGAATTTGTTTCTTGCATATATTGTGCACGGTAACTTTGAAATAAAAGACTTCCTCAGGTTGACAAATTAAATAGTTGGGAAAATACTACAATGCAATTAATTCAAACATTAGTTCAGCCCAATGTAATGACTGTTGTTCCTTTGAGTGTAGTTTTTGTTCATTTGAAAGGAACAACTGTCATTCCCTTCGTGCGATTATTGTTCCTTTGAGTGTAGTTGTTGTTCATTTGAAAGGAACAATTGTCGTTCCTTTTGCGCAAATGTTTTGCCTTTGAGTGTAGTTGTTGTTCATTTGAAAGGAACATATGGCGTTCCCTTCGTGCATCTGCTATTCCTTTGAGTATCGTTGTTGTTCATTTGAATAGAACAACTATCGTTCCTTTTACGATTGTTGCTCCTTTATAGGTGTTGCATCTTTGGAGGTTGGGTATTGAAAACGGAAGGTAAGAACCTACGCAGGAAAAAATTAAAATGCTTGTGCCAGCGCCTACCTTTGGCTGATGCATAGAGGTTGTTTTTAGGACATATTTAGAGCCCAACATTTTGGCGTCGTTGTCGGGGAAGTTATCAAGGTTGCACAAGTCCAACTGACATTGTTTTTTTAGTTGCATGTTCTTGACTCCGAGGTGAAGGGTCAGGGCATGTAGGTTTCTTGATTGTTTCTTTCTTTGCATTTAGTTTTTAGTTTTTGATCCTAAATCTTATCATTTCTCTTAGTAGTGATGTAAGCACCACCCATCCTACTCACAAGTTTTCAAGAACATTTGAAGAAGGAGCCTTGAGATAGCACATGAAGAATCCAACAAAAAGATGGCAGGTAAGAAGGAGACAGAAGTTGTTACCTTTGAATTCCCCATCAGAGATCCTGAAGGAGTGGTACAAATGCAAAGCATTCCCCCATCCAATCTACCAAATTTTCACGGTTTGTCAAATGAAGACCCTAATGCATTCTTATTTCAATTTGAAGTACTTTGTAGAGGTTATGGTTATTTTACTAATGATCAAAAGTTGAATGTTTTTCCCCTTACTTTAAAAGGAACATCCCTCTGATGGTTCATGAGCCTCGTTGGGAATTCTATACAAACTTGAGAAGACATGAAATATGTATTCTTGCAAAGGTACTAAGATTATTGCAGGGTCAATGATGATATCTTTGGAATGACACAAGGAGAAGAAGAGAGTTTGGAGGAATATGTGGAGCGCTTTCAATACAACCTTCAAATATCCAAACAAAAACAGTTGGGAAAAGAGACCTTGAAAATACTCCCACTCAAAGGAATCCATGAGGAATCTTTAGAAATCTTAAATTTGATGGGAACAGGTGATGTATTTCAGTTACCATATGATGATATTTGTGAGTTGTGTAGAAGGTATTCAAGAGGGAACTTCAAGACTGCTAAGAATTCTAGTGAGCCTTCTTCTCAATATTTTAAATTTGCCGCAAAAACAATAGCTATAGGAGCTGAAATAAGTAATTCAATTGAAATTTTTAAAGATGATATCATTATCTCATTAAATTCACAATTGGATATTTTGAAGGATAAGAAGAAATGGGAGGAACCTGAAGAAACAGTTTGTCCTCAGTGCCAGAAGAAACATCTTGCAATGGATTGTCCTTTGGATAGTCTTATAATTTGTGGCATATGTGACTTGAGTCATTCAACGGATCGTTGACCCTCCTTACCCAAGATAAAAGCAATATATCAAAGAGATCGAGGAGTTGCATCAATTTCACTACAACAACCATGGCCTACATGTATGATTCAAAAGTCTATCCCTCCATTTCCTTACTCCACAAGAAATCATTGAATATTCATACACCATGGAAACTGTGGAAACCCCAATCTCACTCCTACCTACCTTGTCCACAAGGTTGGCATGGCCCATCTTATGATCCCATGGCTACTTTCCCTCATGTTGCAGCAACCACCAATCCTCCATACTTTCCACAAGATCTTCAACAATATCCTATTTTCCCATTAAGGTCATCCACACAAACCAATCATCTATACTTTCCATACTTAACTTTTCATCAAGATCCTCCATGCCCTACAAAACTTCCTGTTCAACCCACCTCACACCCTAACCATTATAAAGTAGTGCAGTATACTTATAGTGCTGACCTGCACAAATTTCCTACATTTACCACTTATCCTGATTAGTTTAGTTTTAAGAATTAGTAGCCTAGTTTAGAAATAAAAATGAGACACCTTCAAGACATCATCATTAGATCGCTTGTAGCCTTGATCTCATGGATTTTCTTTCAAAAATCATCATTTTTTTAAGTTTTAGCAGTTGTTGCAACACATTGTGTAAGTTAATATAGGTACTCAGTGCTTGAAATTTATGGTATGGGCGTGTATTCCATTGAAATTTATATCATTAAAAACATTCACAGCTATTCCGGTCACTTTTTGAGAGCCATATTTCATTTATTGGATTTTTATGGCATTTTGGCTTGAAATGTTTACTAAAACACAGTTGGGACAGTCCATTTTTGGGAGACCAAATGGAGTTATTTTCAAAACCTGTTTTCATCCCAAGTATCCCTTTGAATATATTTTCCAAACCAATTTGAAGTTTTGAGATTGGGCATCAAGCTAAAAAGTTATGGTCAAAATACTAACGGGATGTCAAGAAGGAAGCTTAGGAATAGAGTTGGGACAGTCACTTTTTGGATGCCTTGTTGGATATATCTTGAAGACATATTTCATTGGTATATTCCCCTATGAATTTAGTTTACAATTCAATTTGAGTCACTCAATTCCGATATCATATGAGGAAGTTATGACCAAAACACTGACTGCTTGTCATAAATCTTCACTTTGAAAAATATGTCTTCCCATCTGTTCATTGGTAAATTTGACTCATCAATTCATCTTGTCATTAAAACCTGTTTATATTGGAGATACCTACAAGAATATAATTTCATATCCAATTGGAATCACATCAATCCATCATCAAACAAAAATGTTATGCCTAAAACCGTGACAATTGGTCTTGTCCGAAATTCAAAAAACACCTTGTCATGCAGGGTGTTACTGAGCATATGTGGCATATCATCACATGGAATTTTCTAAACTTGTTTCTAATGGACATTGAAATATGAATGTACCTTTTATTTGGCTTTGGAATCACTCAAATCGGATGAGAAACAAATAAGTTATGATCGAAATATTGTTGGGTAGTATATGTTGGCCAACACTCCTGAACAGGTATAAAATGAATTTTGTTTCATTTATTTTATTTGGATTTGTTTTATAAGTAACTACATGTTTTTTTTTTGCATATGTCTTGGATGAAAAGAGACCGTACACCTCTCTTCTCCATGATCTCATGTTTTATTGAAGGTAAGTGCTTATGTTTTGCAAGTCCTTGGAAAATCGAAGAAGGTTAATACATGCATGAGTAATTCTTGAATACTTTTTTCGCAAATTTTCAAATGGATTGAGCACATAACAAATGGAGAGATTGGTGTGAAAACCATACAAAGACGAATGTTTCAGAATTCAAGTTCCATTGCTACATTAACCATGGCAAGAATCCTTCTAAGAAGACATTATGCTCATCATGCTCATTCACCGAAACTTAGATGCATGAACCGTCAGTTGCATTGGATCTTGAGTACCTAGTTTCAACTATTGGGGCTCCTACCCTATCATTCTGTCGACTGAAAAACAATTTTTTCAAGTATCTCCAACACTAGGGTTTTGGTCAATGAGGCATAGTGCAATTTCTGAAGAAGAGGTCAATTTTTAAGAACATTGTGTCGGGTCTTTTTGGCTAGTGTAGTCACATGGTCCTTGACCAAATAGACTTGCAAGAGCTTATGGAAGTTCGTTATGCTACTCTGTAGGGATTTTATTCCCCCGGACCAAATTGACCACATGTCCTTAAATAACTTGAGGCGGCGAGTTGCAACTCTTGATAAAAATCAAACCGAGACTCATATGCATGAACTGTCAGTTGTATTGGATTAAGAGCACTAGGTTTCAGCTAGTGGGGCCCCTATGCTATCATTCCGTCAACCGAAAAACCATTTGTTGTAGTATCTTCGGCACTAGGGTTTTGGTCAAGGAGGCATAGTGCAATTTCTGAAGATGAGTTCGATTTTCAAGAACACTCTGTCGAGCATTTTTTGCTAGTGTAGTCATATGGCAATTGGCCAAGAAGACTTGCGAGAGCTTATGAAACTCCATTATGCTGCTCGGTTTGGATTTTATGCCCCTGGACCAAATTGGCCACATGTTCTTGAATTGCCTGAGGAGGTGAGTTGCTACTATCAATAAAACTCAAACTGAGACTCAGATGCATGAACCGTCAGTTGCATTAGATCCATAGTACTAGGTTTCAGCTATTGGGGCTCTTACTCTATCATTCTTTCGACCGGAAAACCATTTGTTGAAGTATCTCCAACACTAGGGTTTTGGTCAATGAGGCATTGTGCAATTTCTGAAGAGAAGTTCAATTTTCAAGAACACTGTATCGGGTTTTTTTGGCTAGTGTAGTCATGTGGGCCTTGGCCAAATAGACTTTTTGGAGCTTAAGGAAGTCTGTTATGCTCCTCGGTTTGGATTTTATGCCCTTGGACCAAATTGACCACATGTCTCTAAATGACTTGAGGAGGTGAGTTGAAAATCGTGATAAAACTCAAACTGGGACTTAGATGCATGAATCGTTAGTTGCATTGGATTAAGAGAACCATTTTTCAGCTAGTGGGGCCCCTAAGCTATCATTCAGTCGAAGGAAAATCCATTTGTTGGAGTATCTCTGGCACTAGGGTTTTGGTCAATGAGGCATAGTGCAATTTCTGAGGATGAGTTTGATTTTCAAGAACACTATGCCAACATTTTTGGCTAGTGCAGTTGCATGGAACTTGTCCAAACAGACTTGTGGGAGCTTACAGAACTCTGTTATGTTGCTCGATTTGGATTTTATGCCCTCAGACCAAATTGGACACATGTCCTTGAATGGCTTGAGGAGGCGAGTTGCAACTATCGATAAAACTCAAACCGAGACTCAAATATATGAACCGTCAGTTGCATTGGATCCAGAGTACCTGGTTTCAACTATTGGGGCTCCTACCCTATCATTATGTTGACCGAAAAAACAATTTGTTGGAGTATCTCCAACACTAGGGTTTTGGTCAATGAGGCATAGTGCAATTTTTGAAGAGGAGGTCAATTTTCAAGAACATTGTGTTGGGTTTTTTTGGCTAGTGTAGTTGCATGGTGCTTGGCCAAATAAACTTGCAGGAGCTTATGGAAGTTCGTTATGCTACTCTATTTGGATTTTATGCCCCCAGACCAAATTGACCACATGTCCTTAAATGGCTTGAAGAGACGAGTTGCAACTCTCGATAAAAATCAAATCGGGACTCATATGCATGAATTGTCAGTTGCATTGGATTAAGAGCACTGGTTTTCAATGAGTGGGGCTCCTACGCTATCATTCCGTCGACCGGAAAACCATTTGTTGTAGTATTTCCGGCACTAGGGTTTTGGTCAACGAGGCATAGTGCAATTTTTGAAGATGAGTTCGATTTTCAAGAACACTCTGTCAAACATTTTTTGCTATTGTAGTCGCATGGGAATTGGCCAAACAGACTTATGGGAGCTTACTAAACTCCATTATACTGCTCGGTTTGGATTTTATGCCCCTGGACCAAATTGGCCACATGTCCTTGAATGGCCTGAGGAGGCGAGTTGCAACTATCAATAAAACTCAAATCGAGACTCAGATGGAAGAACCATCAGTTGCATTGGATCCGTAGCACTAGGTTTCAGCTATTGGGGCTCTTACTCTATCATTCCTTTGACCGAAAAACCATTTGTTGGAGTATCTCCAACACTAGGGTTTTGGTCAATAAGGCATTGTGCAATTTCTGAAGAGGAGGTCGATTTTCAAGAACACTGTGTCGGGTCGTTTTGGCTAGTGTAGTCATGTGGGTGTTGTCCAAATAGACTTGTTGAAGCTTAAGGAAGTCTGTTATGTTACTCGGTTTGGATTTTATTCCCTTGGACCAAATTGACCACATGTCTCTAAATGACTTGAGGAGGCGAGTTGAAACTCACGATAAAACTCAAACCAGGATTCAGATGTATGAATCGTCAGTTGCATTGGATTAAGAGCACCATTTTTCATCTATTGGGCCCCCTACGCTATCATTCAGTCGATCGGAAAACTATTTGTTGGAGCATCTCCAACACTAGGGTTTTGGTCAATGAGGCATAGTGCAATTTCTGAAGATGAGGTCGATTTTCAAGAACACTATGCCGACATTTTTGGCTAGTGCATTTGCATGGAACTTGTCCAAACAGACTTGTGGGAGCTTACAGAACTCTGTTATGCTACTCGATTTGGATTTTATGCCCTCGGACCAAATTGGCCACATGTCCTTGAATGGCTTGAGGAGGCGAGTTGTAACTATCGATAAAACTCAAACCGGGACTCGGATGCATGAACCGTCAGTTGCATTGGATCTAGAGTACCTATTTTCAACTATTGGGGCCCCTATCCTATCATTCCACAGACCAAAAAATAATTTGTTGGAGTATCTCCAACACTAGGGTTTTGGTCAATGAGGCATAGTGCAATTTCTGAAGAGGAGGTCGATTTTCAAGAACATTGTGTCGGGTCTTTTTGGCTAGTGTAGTCACATGGTCCTTGGCCAAATAGACTTGCAGGATATTATGGAAGTTTGTTATGCTACTTTGTTTGGATTTTATGCCCCAGGACCAAATTGACCACATGTCCTTAAATGGCTTGAGGAGGCGAGTTGCAATTCTCAATAAAAATCAAACCGAGACTCATATGCATGAACCATTAGTTGCATTGGATTAAGAGCACTGGGTTTCAGCTAGTGGGGCCCCTACGCTATCATTCCGTCGACCGAAAAACCATTTGTTGTAGTATATCCGACACTAGGGTTTTGGTCAACGAGGCATAGCGCAATTTCTGAAGATGAGTTCGATTTTCAAGAACAGTCTATCAAGCATTTTTTGCTAGTGTAGTCACATGGGAATTGGCTTAATAGACTTGCGCGAGCTTACAAAATTCCATTATGCTACTTAGTTTGGATTTTATGCCCCTGGACCAAATTGGCCACATGTCCTTGAATGGCCTGAGGAGGCGAGTTGCAACTATCAATAAAACACAAATCGAGACTCGAATGCTCGAACCATCAATTGCATTGGATCCGTAGCACTGGGTTTCAACTATTGGGGCTCTTACTCTATCATTCCTTTGATCGAAAAACCATTTGTTGGAGTATCTTCAACACCAGGTTTTTGTTCAATGAGGCATTGTGCAATTTCTGAAGAGGAGGTCGATTTTCAAGAACACTGTGT
>JASDQU010753209.1:11339-22528 GCA_032191745.1 Picea mariana | reverse complement strand
TTTTTGGTCACTATGATGCGTGGCTTGGAGTTTTGCAAGCCTAGCTTTGGAGGCTTTGTCTTGAAACATAAAGTAAGTCAATTGAACTATGCACAAATAAAATATAAAAATCGTTTAAGAAATTTGATATAATATTATGAGCAAATTGAAATACCTGGATACTCTCCCCACCAGACTTCCTTCGTGCATCTGAATTCTCATATGATTTGACAGGTTCTTTCCATACTTTTATACTGACATCAATTGGCCTTTTTCTTAGCCTTAGCTCAGGCGGGAGTTTTTTTATCTTCTTTGTTTGATTGCACCTAAATCTGTTGCAATTTTGAGACATTTGTCTTTTCACTTTTTTTACTAACCAACCTATGCTAAATTTAGACTTCATGTCATGAATTACAACTTTATGTAGGTGCATTGGTATCTTTGAGAAAGGAAAATGGAGATGGTCTTTGAACCGTTGAAGGCATGATTCCTTCAACCTGTCCAAAAAAACCTTCCCAGCATCTGACATTCTGATTTCACTTGAAACCATGTCGTATTCTATCTTTGTATCATAATTCCCAATGCAACTTCCAAAACATGGCGTGGTGGATGAAGTTTGGGTCCCAGGAGTGCATTTGAAATTGGAGGTCTCCGCTCTCTGTTCCATATTATTAGAGGTCATTGTATATGATTTCCTCCGTGATTTTCTTTTCAATCCAAGAGTGATTGGGGAATCAATTGATTCCCTTTCACAGGGTTGATTTGCTTGCAATGTCTCAGGGGTCTTAGTGGACATTTTTCTATGTATTTTGAAAGCATTTTCAAGTCTACACTGTCAAGTTTTTTTATGGCCTATATCCCCAATATCGAAGCCAATGCATCTTTCTCCCGGTCAGTCTCATGTCCCTAGATATATAAAATAATTTTTGTGTGTTAAAATTTTCAATAAAAAACAAATAACTAAAAATAAAATAAAATAAATGTGATGATTAAAAATCTATAAATTGAGAAGTACTTACCTCATTATGGATAGAATTTGTTTCCTTCCCTCTTCTTGACATTTTAAGCAAGCTAGGGAAAATCTCTTCTGTCAGGATTTGGGCAAGTGGACTTTGTGACAATTTTTGAAGGTGCTTATTTCTTCTCTCTTCTTCCTGGTCTTTTTTTTTCCTATTCTAACAAGGATAAGAAAATTTCAAACTTAGATACACCATAAAATATGAAAAAATTTATATGTAAAGAGATTGAATTGTGAAATTTGATAATTGTTTTACCTAAAATCTCATTTCTCCCTTAGGAAACCCCCAAATCGTGCTTTGGTCTTACCCTATCTCTGTTCGCCCTAGGAAACACCCAAATTGTGTTGGAGTCCAAATCTAGTTTGAAAATTAGTTGGTATGCTCACACCGAGTCTCCCTTCTCCCTAGGAAGCACCCAAATCATGTTGGAGTCTCCGTAAGAAACACCCAAATCATGTTGGAGTCTCCCTAAGAAACACCCAAAATGTTTTGGAGTCAAAATACAACAAGAAATTCACTTGAACTGTCACGCTCTATCTCCAATGGCCCTGGAAAACACTCAAATCGTGTTGGAGTCAAAATGTAGAAGGGAATTTAGTTGGATAGGTCACAATCTTTCTCCATTTGCCATAGCAAACTCCCAATTCATTTTTTTGTATTTCTTCCCCTCCAAAATGTCAAATTCATCCCCTTGCCTGTGGATATATGTGTTTTTTAGGTTTTACATATTAGTGGGCATATTCGTCCCCTTGCCTGCGAGTATTTCTTTTTTTTAAATGTCTACATATAATTCGGTGCTAAATTGGGCACCAACAACGCCTAGTTTAGTGCCAATTTATCCCCTTAATGTAATCAATTACAAGCGCCTTATTGGGAGAAAAAAATGCCAGGGAATGCACCTAAATTTTGTCAAAACGTGTCCATTTTGGGCCAAAACGGAAATGGGATAAATGGAAGAAAAAATATCTCCATAATATAACATCATAACAATGTAGTTCCTCTAATGCAAATGGGATAAATGATTGCATCCAAGATTTATTGGATGAGACCATAAGCACCCTCCTGAAACATCTTTAATTGAGACATTCAAGTAACTCGCACACATCGCTCATCCAAAATGTCATATACAAGTTTCCTACACTTAAGGTGCACATGGGAAAATGTATGGGAAGGATTTTACTACACATTAGGTGTAGGTAAGTACCTAAACCGAGATTTTTTCACAAACTGACCAAAATGTGTATCTAGCAATTCCAAGTCTAATTTCACAAGACAAAGTCTTAAAATCCTTGTCCATGTGTGTGATTGTACTTCAAATGGGAAAAATGTAGATGTAAGTGATGCCAAAAGTCATCATGTGATGTTGCATGATGTGACATTATGTGTCCCATCAATATCCTAAAAAAATGGCTTCCCATACTCAGACCCACTAACCCTAGAAAAACTTGGATATTATTTATTAATACAATGAAATTTCAATTGTGGCATTGTCCAAATTATTTCGAGGATGAATAAATTGAACAATACTATGCATTATTAAGGAATCTAACAATAATGAACGAATTGAACCTCGATCACTATTCTAGTCACATGGGTGATTTCCTTAAAAATTCAGTTGATTACAAGGCATAAAAGAGAACAAAGAACAACTTTACAGTTATGAAAAAGAATAGGAATACTAATCAAGAACTAAATAACATGGTCACATGCACCGCACATCTTGTATATAAAATTTTCCAGGACTTCATCCATTTGAGCTACAAAAGTTGGTATTTTCTTTCCTTTCCAACAAACTCTAGAGTATCTTTCAACATCCAAGCAATAAGAGAGAGATATTGTCCTTACTAGTAGTAAAGATCCAATGAGGGTGTCAAAGGGATTTTAGTGGGATAGATGTTGAAGAGTGAAACACAACTGTGGTTGGTAAGTTTGAGACGTTGATTAAGAATCATACTTCATGATTGACCCCATTACCTACAAGAAGAAATCTTCTGGGATGTTAGTGTGAGTGGAAAACGTATAACACATGTGGATCTATTGAAAGATGCAAGGCTATATTGGTCACCAAGGGTTATCCCCAAGAGGGGATGACTTCAAGTAAAATTTTCATTAATGGTGCAAGAAAACAAATTGAAGCATGAAATGTAATTAAGAAGCCAAGAACAAATGTGTATGTTATTTTATTTCCATAGGACTTGGACAATTTCTCTAGTAACCAATTCTATATTGCACATCAATGGATTTACCCAAATTGTATCCAGTGTAATAAATATACTATTCCTCCATCATACCTAAGCCAATGACCAGTGTATTCAATGATGGGAATAAACACATTTGGATTACCTTAATAAAAAATAATGTTAAAATAGCTCATGTACAAGTTCAACACTTTGGTCCAGCCCAAGTTGGGCCAATAGTCAAATTTAAGTTAAATGACGATGATATAAGAAATTACTAAGATGTAGAAAATCAATATTGAATATATCAAACCATTAGAAGATCCCCAATCGATCAATTTCCCTTGAACATTAGATTAGATTAGTTCTACTTCAATCTTGCATATACTTTGTGTGTGCTTTGTAAGTTTACGATCCTCGGATTGACAAATTAAATAGTTGGGCAAGTACTACAACTCAATTAACAAACATTGCTTCGGCCCAATATAACGATTGTCATTCCCTTGTCATTATTGTTATTCCTTTTTCAAATAGTGTCGTTCATTTGAATGGAACAACTGTTGTTCCCTTGTTACGATTGTTGTTCCTTTTGTAAGTAGTGTTGTTCATTTGAACAGAACAACTGTTGTTCCCTTGTTACGATTGTTGTTCCTTTTGTAAGTAATGATGTTCATTTGAACGGAACAATTGTCATTCCTTTTGTTACGATTGTTGTCCCTTTGTAGGGGTTCATCTATGGAGGACAGGTTTTGAAAACGGAAGGTAATAACCTACGTAGGCAAAAAGTAAAACGCTTGTGCTAGTGCCTACCTTTGGATGATGAATAGAGGTTATATTTTAGGACATATTTAGAGCCCAACAAGTACTCGTAAAATCCTAGGATATACTCATTTTGGACAAGAGAGTAGGGCATATAAATTTTCATGTTGTAGGCTATTGAGAAAGTATTTTATGACCCTTCTAATGCTTTGGATGATTGCTCATTAGTGCTTTGTTTTAGTGTTCCATATCATTAGTGCTCTGTTTTAGGATCTTGTCATATCCCCGACCTTTATTCTTTGTGACATATTTTAGGAATGGATATATTTGTTATTCTATGACTATCTCATCCTATAGTACTTGGAATCTAGTAGTGAATGCATCATTGACATCCTTCCCATCCTAGGACTATTTGGTAACAACATGAATACTATTTTCACTGAGAGGGATTTCTAGCCAAATCCACCTACTTGAGTCCACAACAAAAGTAGCCACACACACTTTCTTATCATTGTAGAAGTCCCCAATCATGGGACATGCAGGAGAATGGTGATCCCAGATTTAAACAATGGCTTGAATAATGATAAGAGCATGGTCTGGTCTATCCTTAGTTTTGAGTATTTTTCTAGGGAAAATTCAAGGAACAAGGCGAGGTCATGGATATCATAATCCATCAGTTGCACCTGCTCCACATATCATTTCAAATTCTCATCCTTGATAACATGCACCCATAGGTTGAGTACCTCCTCTAGGTAAATTTATTATTGTACCTATATAATGGGGGTCTTCCCCTTCCTCAACTTTTAGATTCATGGCCCATCATGCCCTTGACTTAATTGGTATTGTACATGGTGGCATTTTTCTCATGATGGAATTTTGTAATACCATCATCCACAAATAATCCATCATGAATCTACTTAGAATCCAATCCATCAAGGTCATCAAGGTCTAATTCATCTGAGTGTAATCATAATGTGGGAGTTTCCTCAAATGTTTGAGGAAGCAAGGGTTGCCCAAACTTGCAAAAATTTCTCTGAAAACTAGGGGCCAGAGAAGAAATGATATCTCTTTAACCATAATACCTTTTAAAAAACCGAGAGAGGTTTTTATTCTTTGGTATGATTTTAACAAATACCTCCTCCAGAGTTCAAAAATAAGTTCCCATTTTGTCACAATAAGCTCTGCAAAAATATGTCTAAAACATGACTTTGCACGATCAGAAAATAAAGCTATGAAGATGTGAATGTATCTCTCACCCTGTAACACTTGTGTAAAAAGTGAGATAGGTTATTATAATTTATCCTCTTATTAAAAACAACCTCCTCCATTTTCTCAAGATTCATCTATGACGAGACACAATACTCTCTGCAAATAGGTGACTAAAAAGGCCATTTCTGGAAAATGTGCCTTCAAAGATTTTTGGAAAATGAAGTGGAATGATGGGTTATGGGTTTCCTAAATTCTTTATTAAATTTAGGGGGGTATGGGGTAATGTTATAGAAACTTGGGTGTTGTAACCATTTGAAATGAGTGAGGTAAAGTGGGGAAAAAGGATAAAACACAGTCCTAACCCAAAATTTGGCAAAAACGCAGCGTTGGCTAGGGTTCATGGGGAAAATGATGGGAAAGAGGGAAGTGAGTGTGGAAAAAGTTTGGGGGAGGTGTATGAAGTATGAATGAGGGTTCTGAAATAGGAAAACTATGTTTTTCTCACTGAAATGATGCAAACACTAAGATAACCCAAAAATGCAGCATAGAACCCTAAGAGAGGAATTTCATCATTTCGAGAAGGAAAATGGTCATGAGAAGGGTGATGCATATTTGTCTTACTTGTTGAGAGCGATTGAAACTTGATGGATGAATAATTATGACTTTTTTGTATGTTTATTTGACCTTGGATGAGTGGAGGGAGTATTAATGACCTAGACACTTAGGACATGACTCAATACTCATTTGACAATCAACAATACATGTCAAATTTTATTTGCAAAATATAACAATTTGATCTGTCTACTATACTCCTAAGTGTGGGAAAAGTCTACTGTACTCATGAACCCTTAAAAAATAAAAATAGCCACTCCAATACATCAAAAAACTGATTTTCCCACAACTGGTCTAGAAACACAGCGCCTAGGTGAAAACAGGGGCAGAAAGCAATTTTTCGCCATGTTTTTGAATTTTTGCTGCAAACTTGATACTGACCTGGCCCACCAGTGATATATTTGAGATGACAACTTTATAATATATTCATTAATGATGAGAAAAATGAATTTGGAGCCTCTAAGAAAAAGCATAGTGTGGGCTCGCTGCGCTTCTGTAGATGACATTGTTGCCCAAACTTGCAAAACTTTCTCTGAAAACTAGGGGTAAAAGAAGAGATAATATATATTTAACCATAATACATTTTAAAAAAATGAGAGACAGTTTTTTATTTTGGTATGTTTGTAACAAAAACCTCGTCCATTTTTCAAAAATTCTTTCCCATTTTGTCACAATATTCTTTTCCAAAATATGTCTAAAACATGACTTTGCATGATCAGAAAAATAAGTTGTGAATATGTGAATGTATCTCTCACCCTGTAACATATATGTAACAAGTGAGATAGGTTATTGTAACATGTCCTATTATGAACAAAATCCTCCTCCATTTTCTCAATATTCATCTCTGATGGGCCAAAATATTCTTTGTAAACAGGTGACTAAAAAGGCCATTTCTGGAAAATGTGCCTTCAAAGATTTTTGGAAAATGAAGTGGAATGATGGGTTATGGGTTTCCTAAATTATTGAGAAAATTTAGGGGGGAAGGGGGTTAATTTTAGAGAAACTTTGGTGCTGGAACCACTTGAAATGAGTGAGGGAAAGTGGGGAAAAAGGCTAAAACACAGTCCCAACCCAGAATTTGTCAAAAACGTAGCGTTGGCTAGGGTTCATGGGGAAAATGATGGGAAAGAGGGAAGTGAGTGTAGGAAAATTTTGGGGGAGGTGTATGAAGTATGAATGAGGGTGTTGAGATAGGAAAACTAGTTTTTTCTCATTGAAATAATGCAAACACTTAGATAACCCAAAAACACAGCATAAAACCCTAGGAGAGGAATTTCATCATTTCGAGAAGGAAAATGGTCATGAGAAGGGTGATGAATATTTGACTTACTTGTTGAGAGTGATTGAAACCTACTAGATAAAGAATGTCGAATCTGTTGTATTTTTCTTTGACCTTGGATGAGTGGAGGG
Organism: Picea mariana; assembly: GCA_032191745.1. Taxonomy (NCBI): domain Eukaryota; kingdom Viridiplantae; phylum Streptophyta; class Pinopsida; order Pinales; family Pinaceae; genus Picea; species Picea mariana. Next base: position 15,363 of record JASDQU010753209.1, on the reverse strand, counting down.
AGTAGTAATGACCTAGACACTTAGGACATGACTCAAGACTCATTTGACAATCAACAAGACATGTCAAATTTTATTTGCAAAATATAAAAATTTGACCTCATGACCCTATCAAAAACTTTGTAAGAGCATATTTGATCACTAGTGACTGGAAGGACTGGTAGACACTAATAGGAATAAATCCATCTGAGGAAAATAGGAAAATCTGGGAGCTTTCATGCGAGGAACAACAGATAGAAACTGAATAATCAGACTTCCTATAATTTATAAGACCCTAACAGTATGCATACCATTTCCATGCAATGGTATTGGTATTTGCATGCAATGGTATGGTATTGGTATTGGTATTGGTATTGGTATGGTAGGTGTTTGATCCCAAGCTAATTTTAACTTGTGGCCCTATTTTCCCTAACTTATTAGATGATAATGGATTTGATTGGTGTGCTAAAAATTATTGTCATTGTTGTGTAATAGGATCTAGAGGAGACCATGGAAAGAGGACGTGGATGGTGTAGGCCTACTAAATAATAGAGAGGAAAGTGGGTGGAAGAGGATATGACAACGAAATCTGCATATACAATAAAGGTAAGAATAAAAGGAAACATCAACCAAAGGAGGAAGGTCTTTATGAATTCACAAATGCTACAACATAGAAGAGATAAAGTATTTTTTTTTCCATATGGCCTTTGAGCTCAAACTTATTGGTGGAAAATGCACAAGAATGGTGATTAAATGTGATTCTATGATCAATGGAAAAGTTTGAAAATTAGGATGGCCATGTGGGATAGGGATGTTGGATACTTTTCTTGTTGAAATTTTGGCTCTATGTAAATACCTAGGGTCATAAAAGAAATAAATTCAACTCCAAAACATGATATCAATATGTCAAAAATGTGACTAAGGTGAGGTTTTGTGTTGCATAGAAAATTTGTTGAAATAATATAATTGGTGTACTAAACATTATTGACTATGTTGTGTACTACAGGAGCCAGATGAGGCCATGGAAACAGATCGTGTCATATCAAATGAGGACACAATGGATGACACAGGACATCAGGTAATCTAATTTTTACTTAACTTAGGAAAAATTAATCTGATGGAATTTTGTGAAACATCCATGTTTTTTCACGAAATTATTAAATTTTATAGTGTATTATCCAATCTTGTCAGAAATTAATGCATGTTGTTGATTATTTTAGATGGAGATTGAAGAAAATGTAGAGCTTGAGCATTCAACTAGAAAAAGAAAAAGATATGTACGTGGACGTGGACCTAAAACAATTAAATCACGTAGAGGATAGTGGGTGGAAGAGGATATGACAATGGATCCTACAGACACAACAAATGATTACACTGAACAATAGGTTGGTCTGGAATATAGTACATGGGATGAATACTTTGAGAAAATTCTTGTTTGTGGATGTTTTGTATGTCGTGGAAAGAAACAATTCAAATGAGAGATTGTACAAATACATTACATAGATGATGAGCTTCCAGTGGGTAGTATGCCTCCTACAATTGATTCAAATCCAATTGGAATTGTGGTAAGGAATTTTCCAATTTGATATAAATAATATGTATACTTCTTTTAAACATTGTTTTATATTATTTAAATAATTAATTTTTTTCTTAATGAATACTTGCAGGATAAAGTTCTTGGTTTAAAGTTTCCTTGATCATCAACTTCTATCCTAGAGGGTGATGTTCATTTATTAGATGATACATATAAAAAAAATATGTGCACATATACCAGCTCTGAAGATGAGGATTTGATGAAAACAAGTAACAAAACAAGAACCGCTTTAAAGATGCATAATTTGCTTAAAGACAAGGGGAAGGTTGACTACATACCCTATGAGAATGAATGTGATGAATATGATGAATTTCCCCTGAGTTTGAGATCAATTTACAAAGAGACATTTGATCGTCGATTATATTGTGCTTCGCCCAGTGATCAAGAACTACCTAGAGTGTAAGAGGTGTTTCAATTTTGGGGATACAACTACATGATACGACCCTCCAATATTCATGGAGCAAATATGGGCCTNCATGTGGGATCTAAAAATAGAAAAAATTCACAACAAACCACTAGGAGATTAATGTCATATTATGGTCCATCATATTACAGTGGTGAATGGAAAAGGCTAGTAGAATATAAGCCTAGCATGTCAGCATATGGTCTAAATTCAAATATGTATACACATCGTCTCCAATTGGAAAGTGGAAAAGAAATTAATAGAGGTCATATTATGTATATATATGGACGTGCATACACACACAAAAATATTTCATGTTTTATAAATAGTAGTAAGGGAAGGGACCCTAATGTAAGACCAAATTGTCAATTTGTTGAAGTTATAAATGATAAAGATGGAGATATGGAAAGAGAGGATGATAGATTGATAATGGTTGAGGCTATTATGGACCTTACCATTGGGGATGAGTTATTTATTAATTACCCCTTCTTAAAACGCACTCCTGCACGAAAGAAAAGGGAAGAACTAGGTCTCCCTAAGGATGTTCGTGAGGGCAGAAAACCAAAGAATAATCAATGAGTGTGGATTGACATTTTATACACTATGTTGTCAAAATTGTGTTTTATTTTAAATTATTGTATAAAAGAAGTAGTATATAAAATAATATTCCGCTATTCAATTGATGCATATATGTTCATACATTCTATATTCTTATTGGTTAATACAATATATTTGATTATATTTCTTTGAATTTGATACAATTATGATTTATCGAATTCTTTCCAAACATTTAATAATTCTTGTGTATGTTGATAGGTAGAATAAATTAATGATCCACCTACTAATACCCAAGATCAAACTGGGTTATTGAGATTTGGATGGGATGATCCAAACCATCCTTTAAACCATACCAGGGTGAAAAGAGCAACATTGAAGAGAATACAACCAGTTGATAAGTTTGAAGAGCTGATGAGATTAGCATACAATGATGACATGCCACATAGATTTAATGATGATGATGATAGTGAAAATGCAGTGCATGAAGAAGGATTGAATGAAATGCTTACAGATTTTTTTGGGGATGGAAACAATCATGACGATAATGATCATATGGTTGATAGTAATGATGATAGTAGGGGTAATTACCACCAACGTAATCTTGATGATAACAACTTGAAAGACTCAATCAAGCAAGCCCCGAAGACACCCGTGTTCATATCGGGTGCAAGTAGAACCTCAAAACTTGCATGCACATTGATATTATTAGAAATAAAATCACTATTTGGTTGGTCAAACAAAGGATTCACTACCCTACTGAAGTGAGTTGAAATGTATTTCTTACTTTGCATTGTCAATTGGTGTACATAATTTGTAAACATTCATCAACTACATTTATATTTATTTAATGGGATGTTATAAAAAACATATTGTATATAAACAATAGTAGCAGATTTGGATTCTAAAATTAAAGTGTTTATTCAGAAATCTGCTCAATCGACTTTGACTGAGGCGGATTCGACAACACTCACAGCGCTTGAACGGAATAGATCCTCCATCCTGAGGGAACAAGAAAAGGCATGGCGACTAAGGAGTCGTGCGACTTGGTTAAAGAGCGGGGACTCTAACACCAAGTACTTTCACAATCTGGCTAGTTTTAATAGAACTAAAAAATCGATCTGGTCTATCAACAACGAGGAAAGGGGGACTGTGCGTGGACTTGAGGCGATAAAGGAAGAGGAAGTGTGTTATTTTAAATCACAATACAAAGCGACCAACGACCATAATCTACCTGAAAAGATCACTACAGCCGGCCTTTATCCATCATATTTTACAACTGAAGAGGCTTCAGAACTCTACAACCCGGTCACTCTTTCATAAATCAAAGATATCTTGTTACACTTTAAAAGGGAGCGAAGTCCTGGGCCGGATGGCTGGACTACTGAATTTTTTATTTTTTTCTTTGATCTAGTGGGTGAGGATTTACTTCAGATGGTTGAGGATTCCCGACTAAAGGGTCACATTTCTGGCAGCTTAAACTCAACTTTTTTAGT